>NDXZ01057835.1:0-14150 GCA_003055125.1 Paykullia maculata | reverse complement strand
ATCAAAATACATTTTAGAGGTATGGTTCCTTTGGCAAAATTTCTTATTTTGATCCCTAGAATACGATTTTCCTTGTAATTTGAGTGATTTTTTAATCGACCCGCCCTAATATACATATAAACCATTGGAAAAATAACAAATAAGTTTCCGATAATTTCTAGCTTAACCTAATTCTAATATTTTTTACAAAGCCCTCAAATATCTACTGACTATATAAAAACTTTACATAACACGCCTACATACTTCACTGGAAAAAATGTAACGCGTAAGTTCAGTTTTGCAAAACATACAACTTTTTATCTCTTCTTTCCATCCCCGCTATTCATTTCTTCGCTATTTGCTTTACAAAAACTTTCATATTTTTTTTATATTTTATGTAGTATTTGCATAAGTGGTGCTTTCTATTAAAAAAAAGGGGATAAACAAAGAAATAAAATTTATAAAATGAGTTTGATGAAGTAATTTATATAATTCTAGAATCTGCTCACATGACTGGCTTTCAAAAGAGCTAACGAAGGAAAAAGCATTTGTTTGTTTAACATTTCGTTGTAAAATATGTCAAATATATAAATTTTTTTGCCCTTAGACAATTTTAGAGAACATTGTTCTAAGTTAACTTGTTAACCATATACATACTATGTATGTTAACCATATATGTATGTACGTATGTATGTATGTCACAAAGCTTAATTCCGTATAAATCCGTATTTAGATTTTTTCGAACGCGAAAGCTTAATAATTATGTTTAGATCAAAACCAATATTAACCTTTTTATTAATGATATTATTACAAACTTTTTCTATTAACCGAATTCTGGATGGAGGGTGGGCGTTTTGTACTTATTTTCCGTAGTAGCACACGTGGGCAGGCGTGTATTTCAAATGAACAAGTTACCAATGTGCAGGAATATAAGTATGTAAATGTATCCTAAAAATATACTTACGAGTTTCACTATTCCACGTCCTTGCATTGCAGGCGTAATCACATTGTGTTTGATGACAAGCGGATATACGGAGCGACTTGTTTTTGCATTATGATACTTAATCATTTTTTAGTCAGGCCAATATTTTCTTTTCCTCATACCAATGTGGATCTCAAACAAATAATTTTGTTGTTACTACTTTGGGTTAAATCAATTAGTTAAGTCAACAATCTTAGACTTATTGTCATTGGAGGCAAGTACCTCTCTCCGTTACAAGTGGAGACTTAGATAAGTCATTAACACCCTCGCTTCCAAATAGGGATTTTGTGAAGTCATTAATTTTATGTCATTATGTAACCACTTTAACGAATAAAGCAGTCCTTTATATTGTAAATCAGTATTTATATGAGTCAATACTTTTAAAACATTATATAACTATTTGCTTTTAATAAGTTAAATATCCTATCAGACGAACGACGCAACTTATGAATCGTAGCCCGAGAGACGTGTCAAGGTTGCTGGCTGTATTCACGGACCACTGGACGCTGGGGGAACATGCACAACGACTCGGACTCCCGTATAATGAGCACTGTCGCAGCTGTAGGGAGAGCGGTACAGAGGAATCGGTGTTCCATCTTCTCTGCGAATATCCCGCCCTCTCTGCCGAAAGGCACGGACTCCTGGGCGGCCATATACTAGAGGACCTCCGTGACGTATCTGGGACCGGGTTGAACAACCTACTGAGATACCTGACGGTGACCGGGTGGATCTAGTACTGCTATCTCCCCATGGGCTTACTGGCCTGGGGCGCGGCACTTCTGACGAGTGTTGTGGTCCTGTCAAAACGGGGTCATTAGACTCCACTTGACAGTTTGCGCGTAGCGAACTACCACGTGAACCAACCAAAAAATTATTTGTATATGTAAATTTACAAAACTCATTATCAATAATGTATTATATTCGACTTTCTGAGAAGAAAACTAAGGTCTGTTACTATTGTAAGTTATGTTTTACAGATTTTGTTAGGTCTTTTAAAGTCTCTCTAAATACTAGAATTTATGGAAAACTCTTTATATTTTCTTTTTTGTTAAAAAATTCCACATATGTATTGTTTATTTAATGAAATTTTACAACATTTTTGCTTTGCCTATCGCTGCTTTAATGGCAGCCGACCACTAACTTTGTTTTATTGATTGACCTTAATATTTTTTTTCTTTTTACGTTATAGCCTTAAGATAAAGTTTAATGATTTTTTTTTATTTTTTTTTATTTTTTTTTATTTTTTCAAATATTTCTAAGCTGTTGAAAAGATTTGTACTTTTTATCATTGATATTATTATGCGTCCCTTGGGACTTAACACAAATTTCACAAAGCAAATATAGAGCGTAAAACAATGATAAGAGAAATGAAAATGTTTCCTGTTGCAAAACTTTTAATTAGCTTTATCACAATCTTTGTTAATAATATATCTTTGGCTGCTACAGAGTATCTAATCTAAGAATATTCTTTATATAAATATGTATGTATTAAAGGAAATATGTGGCAGCAAGTTTGCCAAGAAAATAAATTTAGATTTTGTAAGTCTTTAATTAAAGCCAACCAAGATTAAAATGAATTTTGTCAATTAATTTTTCCTTTGTAATAACTAGAACCTTAAATAATTTGTTATACATAAATTTAAATTTGTTCGATTTTCAATTTTCTATCTAGAGAGTGCTGAAAAAAAAAATTATGTAAATCGTTTATTTTTTTTTTGTTAATTAAGAACATATCTCTTAAGCCGAAAAATGTTGTCAAATGACATTATTTCAAATCTATTGTAATTTATCAAAATGAATAAGCAGATCTACATATTTAATATAAATAAGAAAATTAACATGGAATAGATGCAGAATTAATAATTATATTAATAAATGAACAAATGACGCCATAACAGACAAACGGTAATTAAAAGACTTGTTTCTAGCTTTCGTTTGTTTTTCGAAAGCAAAATAGCGGCAAAAAATGTGATGGAAAGAGGAAAGAATACTCTCTATAATTCCATAAATTTTTCTTTCTCAATATTCCTTAAGTCCTTTTTCAATATTCCTAAAGAGTAAAAAAAACTTTAACATTTAATAAAATAAAACATTTAGAAGCAAATTTTTTACCAAAAAACTTTTAACAGTTTGGCTTAAGTGTATTTGATTAATTTTTTGAAATTAATATCAATTTTTACTTGTTAAAGAATTTAAAAAAATTATAATTATTACAAAAAAATGTTTTTCTTTCTAAATGTATTGGAAAAATTAACTTGTGCCAGATTAATATAAAAACTATTGCCTTAAATGTATAAAAAGGTTTGACAAAAGTTTTAATAATTAAAATTATGTTCCAAAATATTTTTCTTAACTTAAAACATATTATTTGGAGAAAAATGAGTTTATGAAAAAAATTAGTAGAAAATTTTCTATAAATAGATAAGCTCTTAGAAATCTTTTGTTAATAAAGAATTAATAAAAAATTTCTTTGAATTAGAGAACTTTAATTACATTTTTTTAAAGTAAAAAATTATTATGATATTTTTTTCAAACTGACAAGTTTTTTGGAAAAAATATTAATTTTTATCTAGAAAACATAAAAAAAAAATTATAGAATTTATTAATAATACTGCTTTTAAATTCGGTTATTTTATTTTTTTATTTTTAAATAAAAAGTTTTTATATTATTTCTTTTTTTAACTTCAATTATTGAAAATAAAACAATTTATTAATAATATAAAATTACAAATTTAACAAAAATTATCTTCGAATAAAAGGTTTTCCAAAGTAATTTTAATAAACAGAATTTTTTTTTAAAGTATTTTTTTTATATAAAATTTAACACAAAATTGTCTTAAAGTAATACGAAAACATTTCTAAGCAAAGCAGTTAAAAAAAATCATATATTATCCCGTTATTATATATTAAAAAGAATTGACCTACCCTAAGGCAAGCAATTGGTGTAATGGCCGGGTACATCCTTAAATTTTTATACTGTAAAAGGCTCAAGGTCAGTCGCCGCAACTGTAGGTTGTATTTGGTATCAATTTTCAACATCATTATGAAAACTGTAAATTCTATCATCTCAAGTAATTAGTTTAATGGTTTAAAATTAATGGAAACTTTTATAAAATAATGAACATAAAACATAACAAATTACTGCCAAGTAATTTAACCCCCGACAAATATTTTGGCAAATAATTAAGTATTTTAATCTTTTTCCTTTAGAAATATTCTTATTAGTATTTTATAAAACTGTTTAATTAGAGAAAGTAATTAAAATAATAGACATATTTATCAAATATAATGTTCATTAAAAACCCATTAGACAGACTATAAATCTTAGGGATATAAGACAAATTAAAGTTGTTCCAGATGAGATTTCATAAAATCGATTTTTACTACTTTCATGTATGTATTGCATATAAGATATACAAGACGTATTTGATACTTATAAATAAATCATAATAATTATGTAACATGAATAGACAGCAAAGAAATGTTTCCCCCTTTTTTCCTGTGATATACTAACAATCACAACTTCCTGCCAGTGGCTGTAAAGTTCAATTAGAGTTCAAGTGGGTGTAGCTAATATAGTCCGTAAAATATTCCTTAACCTAATGTAACAGATACATTTCAACTTAACATTTGCCAATTTTCTTTTTTCTTTTCCATTTTATTTAAATTCATAAGATATTTAAGGCTTAACTGGAATATTACTCCACATTGACTTTGCATCTAATAACCTAAAGCATGACATCCTTTCCACTCAGTTGTGCCTTCTAAGACATTAATGTGCTTTCTAATGCTGTTTGTCATTGTACTAAGTTAGATTAAAAAGTTATTGGATAAAAGGCAAAATGCCGTAATTAGAAACCCTTGCAGCATTTGAGAATATTTTTTTGTTCTTTTATTTTTCTTTATTTAAAACAAGGACATGTAAATAAGACTTACGGCAAAAGTTGATGTAACATTTTTGTTGTAACTGTATTATGTTCATATGCATATATTCAATTTTTTTTTATTTTTTTTTTTTTGAAATAAAAAGAAAATTTAAAAGGAAAGTTGTTTAAATCAAAATTTATATTTAAAATTTTGTTTTAGAGACAATCAAGGAGTAACTGTCGTATACAAAAAAAAAAAATTATAAACGTTGGTTAAGAAAAATTTATTAAAGTTGTATTCAAAAACGTTTCTGAATCAAATTGTTTAAATTAGGGATGCATCTACATTAAACCCACTTAAAAATTTTATTTATTATTTTTCTGTTTGTTGTATTAATTACAAAACATGTTTGTAAACGTTAAAAAAAAAAAACAAAGCAAAATATTTGTGGTAGGTGATTGTTCTGCTTCAGGTCATAAATTTATAATTTTAAGGAAAAATTCAAAATTTAAGTTGTTGTAGATTATCTTCAGGGATCTAAAATTATTGAACAAAAACACATAATTTCAAATTTAACAATAATTACTTATGCCCCTATTACGGTTTACAACTCAACTATACTTTAGTTGAAATTTTGCAATTCGGTATTATGGATAACAACTTGTGTTTGTGAGGTTGACAAAAACATAAAAAAATTACAACTCATAACTAGCAGTTGTTTTATTAACAAAAAGTTGAAAGCAGTAAACTTAAGATTTTTTGTTTTTTTTTTCGTCACAATAGCATCAGCTATTTATTCAACTGTCAAATCGTCACTTTTAAGACTGACAAATGAATACATTTTCAACTAGAATAAGTTGTAATCCGTAATACCAAAAAAGAGTTAAGTTGTTTTAAAGTTGGGTTGTTTTAACTGAGTTGAGTTGTAAACCATAATAGGGGCATTAATTAAAACTTAAACGGTTATGTTGAGTTTTTTAACAGTTAATCTTTTTTTTTGATCGTCTGTATGTCTTATGTTTGCGGTAGCATTGCTATTTGTCAAGTTTTTCCTTTTTTTGCAATTTTTTTTTTAATTCGAAAAAGTTTTAAAGTTTTTTTTTTAAATAGATGAAGTTTTTTCAATTTTTTTAAATACATAAATTAAAACTGATATATTCTCTTGCCAGCTGTGGTTTAGGGTATAAAAACTATCGGGTTCTGTCAGGTTTAAAACTTTTTCCGAAGACACCGACCGAGGAAACCTGACAAACTAAATAACTTAGGGCGACTTCAGAAGAAACCGGCGTCAATTGCTAAACACAAACAACCTGACATGGTTATAGCTTTATTTTAAGATCTCCTCTTATGAACTGAATGTTTTGTTATTTATTATTGAGGAATTCACAAGCTAACTTATGATATCATAATGTCATATGTCCTTAAAAAAATTTAAATGGTTTAATTTGCTTTTCATACTAAAAATGTCCTAAAATAATATGACTCTGAATGCTATGTTTATTGTGCTGTCGTAAGCTATCCTCAGCCGAATGAAAAAAGCAACAACAAAGTACCTTAACCATTTAAAATTTTTAGGACATATGACATTTTGATATCATAAGTAGCTTGTTAATCCCTCATATATGTTTTATGTTCTTGTAATTAATTTTTTGGTTCAAAGAAAAATACAAATGTTTTTTTTTTTATTTTAAAATAAAATGAGTAAAATGAGTAATTTAAGAGTCGTAAAGTACACTTTTGTTTAAAGTATGCTTTTGATATACTTTACGACTTTAAGCATAAAACTTTTGGCATAAAAGTCTGATTTAAATTTAAAAATAGATTGATTTGTTTTTAACTTACCTAAAAACACACAATCAACAGGCTTTCGCAAAAAACAGCAGCCTGAATCACTTCCTATAACTTTTGTACTTTTTTTTATCAAACTTTTATTGTCTTTTTTCTTCATTAATTTTTTGTTTTGCAAACGTTTTTTAACAAAGGTTTTTAAACCTTTGCATACGGCCTCACATATATAAAATCTTTTAAAAATTCTATTAAAAACGCATTTTTGACAAATAGTCTTCTGGTAAAGAATTTCTTACAGTTTTTGATTGCAGATGAATTTTTACAAAATTTTTCTTTAATTATCTTCTAAAAGACTTATTTAAAAACATATTTTTTTAAAAAAGAATTATCGACAGATTACCATTTTGTAGAAAAATCCTTATATAAAATAAAATGCATTAAAAAAAATTGAAATGATGTTTATTGATATTAGTTTCCCAAAAATATTTAATATTATTTGACAAAAAATCATTAAATTCAAATTTCTAAATTCAAATTGAAAAGTTAAAAAAATTTGTTACGTTTGAAATAAATTCAAATTTACATATTTATTGTCTTTATAAAAGTATTAAACTTAAAAATTTTGTTAAAGTCCTACGAAAAATGCACATAAGCAAAAAAATCCATTCCCTTTATCTCCTTACTATATTAAAAAAGAAAAAAAGGTTAGTGTGCATGTTTTCTTAACAAACACACTTTAAACTTGCTTCCGGATTATGCTAATCTGGCTTTAACAAAAGTTGTATTTTTTGTTGCTCTTCGTCCTTAGATTTCCTTTCTTTTTTGTACTCTTTCGATGTTCTACTTTTAACATCTGATAAACTTTTACGTTGTAGATAGTTTTAAGTAAAATTGGAACAAAAAAACTTTTACTAAGCTCTTGTTCAATTCTTTTATTCTTTATTTTTATGTACATCGCAACACCCTACATATCTTCTGGTATTCAACATTATGAACATGGATTTAATACAATTTGTTTGGAATTTTAAAGGTAAGTAAAATAATGACTAAAATTTAAATTTATTAATTTCAAGGAGTTTTAAATATTGTTTTTTATGCAACTGAACAAAGTAACCTGCTGATGCTACTTTTGAAAAAGTGGTCCACAAACACATATTGGCTATCATAATTTGAGTTAAAGTTAAACCAAATGCTCTTTGTCTTTACACTGCAAATTTTTTTTTAAATTGCCAAATTAGAATTTATTTTGGTTCTTGTAATTTCATTTTACTCGTTTTATACAGTTTTTCAAACACAAAAACATTTCTTTTTAAATTTGCGTTGTCATGAAAATTAACGAAACGGAAAGAGTTTTTATCGTTTTTCCTCACATTCATTTGCACAATCCTTTTCATATATCTTAAGCCTGTGGTACACGAAATGTAAAAAGCAACATGCGCATGTGTCTCTGACGTCACGAAAATGTTTAGCATATCGGTAACATTTTTAAAATGAGTTGTAGGGACTACATGTGGTAAAACTTTGATTGTACACGAAATGTAATTGGGTGTTTTAAAGCTAGAAAGTGAAAGTACACCAAAAGTATGCACCAAAAGCATTGTGTAGCGCAACCACATGATGCATTTAAGCAATATTTGCCAAGGAAGATTCTATCTACACTTCATCAAAAAATTTTAGGTTTTAAGAGGAAATTTGTCAATATTGCAATAAATTTTCAAATCATTGACATTTTTCAATTAATTTATTTTGTAATAAAAACTATAAACTAAAATATGCAGATAATTTTCACAAATTATTTAATAAAAAAAAAATTATTATTACCTTTTCTATTAATAAAAACTACATTCATATGTATATGTAGAAAAATACATTTTAGTGGAATAGTTTCTTATAAGAGAGTAACTGATAAATGTTTATATATTTATGGTTAAAATTTTTCCCAATAAATTTTCTCTTTTTTAGTTAAGCTTCCTGTTTCAAGAATTTTTCTCTAATTTTCTAATTTTTTTTGTTTGTTAGATTATCTAATAAATTCTCTTGCGTTTTTTCTTAAATTTTTAATTTGTAAAGAATTTTCGTAATATCTTTTTGTTTTAAAGATTTTGTTTTACAAACTTTTCTTTAAATTTTCTTCGTTAAATTTCCATTAAAAAATATTTTCTAAAAGATCCTATTTTATAAGGAGTTTTAAATAAATTTTATTTTTGTATTAATTTTTGTTGAATTCTTTTTTATAGAAAATTTTATTTAATATTCTATAAAAATAATTTTTGTTAAGTTTTCTGCCCTTTATGGAATATATAAATTGAAGCGACTTATTGTTCAGGACCTTTTTATAGAGACTTTAGCTTTAATTCTAATTTGCATAAAGGAGCTTTACTGATGCCTAATTTTAAGGAGAATATTTTTAGATCTCTTTTTTATGAGAACTTCAGTTAAATAATTATTTAGTATATACTTACACATCTCAAGAACTTCTGGCTGAATAATTGATTTTATTGCAAAAGCTCGCAATCAATATTATTTGCATTTTTTATGCAGAGTTCAGTCAGTATTTTTTATTCATTAAAAATTAATTTTTTATTTAGAGAAAATGTATATTGTCCCTTAATGTATCAAATTGACTAAGATGTACCACATATTACAATAAAAACATTTTGTTGCTAAGTAGAGAACACTTTAAAGTAACACTGCAAAAAAACCTATGTCATAAGCTTTCGTTAAGCTTTGCAAAAAAAACTTTGACTTGAAATACTTATTTACACACTTGTGCTTACTTTTTTAAATAAAAAAAAATTTGTAAGATTAAAAACTAAACTTTCACAAAACCAAAAAAAAAAAAAAAACATTATTTAAAAAAATGTTTGATGACATGAACTTCTACATTCTACAAACGCAGCTTGTTGCGGCTATTGAAAGAATTTCATCGTATCGACAAGAAAATCAAGGACATAACATGATTATGTTAGAAAACATTACTACAATACGTACAAGAAAAAAAAAACAACTAAGACATATGATAGATGAAAAATGCTTTAAGTACTAAGGCCAGATATTTTCTTATACATCCAATGCAAGTGAATATGACCACACCTCCTCCACCAATATGTTGCTTGTTAATGTGATTTGAAAGCACATTTTGGTTTATGGAAATCTTACAACTACAACACGCTAAAATACAATTTTTGAACGTCTTTTAACTTGCCTTAACAAAGTATTTACTAATGCAACCGCAGTTAGAAATTTCCAACCCTGCCAAACTAATAGGAATCATTATTGAAATGTTGAGCTAAAGTAAAATTAATACTATTGTTTTTAATTGAAATCAAAAATCCTTTATTTCTTTTGCACATAATATTTTAGTTTTCTATATTGTCGTATCGTTGTATTAAAGATACAACAATGTTATTTATATATTATAATTCAATTTTATTTAAATATATTTAAAAATAAAAATATTAAACAACAATGCAGGAAAAACATTTTATCTTCTAAGCAGATTATAAACCTGTTATATGCAGCCAGAATATTCATTGAATGTGATTTTTGCATTTTAGTTTAATTAAATTGGAATTTGCATTATTTTAAAATCTATTTAAATATACTGCTGCATTTTGCATCATAAATTCCATAGATTACAAAAGAAAATTTTAAAAACAATTTAAACAAGTAAATACTAAATACATGTATTTTAAAACTATTAAATATTTGCTTTCAATGGTGTTTTCTCGATGAAAATATCATTTGCACAACGATAAATATAGATGAACAACAGTGTGTGTTAATTTATATGTAACAATTAAATAATTAAGTAAAATCTTTAGTCAACTTTATTAACAATTCATTTGACTGTATTGTTTTAGCGTTTAAAACACTTACGAAGAATTATTCGATGCTACCGTAAATATGAAAAATAAACTAGAAAGACATACATGTCCAACAAGGTGCAGCAAATGTTAAAATTATATTATTTTTATAGCCCGTCTTTACAATTAATTCTTGTTTCTTAACATATAAAATAACATCTGCAGAAAAGCACTCGTGTACGAGCAACATTGAATAGCCAGAAGCACCAATCTCTAAGATTCACGTTGAGTGAGCAATTCCCCCCATCCACTATTTTCCAAATGGTTTTGGACAACACGAAAAACTATGGGCTCGTGCCTGGCCTGTTTTCGTTCAATGCTCCCTCGAAGCAAAAACGAATTAAGCAGAATTTTAGACAGGTAAAATTGCATTTCGGTATCTCTTGGTGTCAGTTCGTGTGGCACCCAATTTCCTTGCTTTAGGAAGAACCCAAATTATTTGTAAAATTTTTTACTTAAAATTAACATTTTGTTTGAAGCATAATTAATTTTAATTTGTTTAAACAAAGAAAATCAAAATTTTTCACTAAAACATTGCCGACACTAAATGTGGATTCACCCACTTGTTATAAAATATAAAATAAAAAACTCAATATAAAAAAAAATTGTTCGGACAAAAATTTTGGCTTGGCACAATGAGTGAATCCACCTTAAGTGCGTACGAAAGAAACTTCTATATCTAGATTCTAGACTAAAGATGAAATGGGTTTGATATTTACTGCAATATATGTATGTTAATATATCGCTCATTTACTAAAAGAACGGCATAACTCAAAAAACTAGTTTTGCAGAAAATAAGTTTAAAGTTTTTAATTTTCATACAACTCAGTGAAAATATTAAAAAGTTTTCTTCTATCAAGAGGTGAGTTTAAAGGCCATTTGCATGAATTTTTTACACAATATAAAGCATGATATGGTGAACAATTCTGCATCATTAACTCCAAAGTTTTAATTTTTAAGTTATGACGTTTTTTTTAGTAAATGAGCGATATGTACTTAGTGCTAGTGTAGATGCACGATCATGTGCCAAGTCTTATTAATGTTACGGATATATGCACATATTAACACTTTAAATAGTTATGTAGATAAGGATCTTTCAATGTCTTGTTTGCCTATTAACGACTTTTTTGCCATTAAGCTGTACTTGATCCTTTAAACTTTTTATTCGCCCTATCATTTTTTAGAGAATCAAAGCCATAGTCTTTGGTAATGTGATGTTTGCATTATTTTAAAAATTTCTTTGTCTTACTAAGGTTAATATTTTCTTTCCAAATGCGAAAATTCTTACCATTTCAAGGTTTAATATTATTTTTTTAAGGCTACTAAGTAATACGTTAAAGCCACTGTTTTCGCTTAAGTTTTAAAATATTCAAGTAATTTTTTTGAATCCATCTACATAATTTAATTAATATAGTTTTTTCTTTTGGGTGTCCTGGTACTCTTTAAGATGATTGGTGTATTGGTACCAATGTAAAATAAAAACAAGTAAAAGGGCTATTTTCGATTATGCCACATTTTATATACCCTTCAATACCTGTATTTATGTACATAAGTGTGAATTTCTATGTCCTTATGGTATTTAAAGTCTTAGGAAACTTAATTTTTTTTTATGATATACATTTTTGTCCATAAAGGTTTTTCGCGCATATCTTTGCTGATTCTAAGCCAATTTTAGTAAAATTTTTTCAAATTTTCCAAAAAGGCATATCTTACATACAAATATATTAATTTTTTTGTAAAAAAGTTGTATTTTCTTTTGCTTATATCTCGTTAATTTTTTTATAATTTCCCAAAAGGGAAATTGTTGTGTTAAATTTTTTCTTGTTGAATTTTGGTGATTTTCAATAGTAAGAATCTCGGGGAAATTGATACCAGTCTGATTGTTTGATACCAGGAACGGGTCCGTACAACATCGCGGAGCTGAGGAAAGTTGTTTTAGACAGACGGGCATGGCTAAATCGACTTCCCTATCTATTTATAAGGATTTAGAATATATATACTTCATGGAGTCGCAAATGAATATTGTAGAAATTACAAACGGAATGACAAGTTTAATTATATCATGCCACCTGTGGTGAAGGATGTATAGCAAATGAATTAAACCTACTTAATGATAAAAACATTAAAAACCAATTCAAGTTTGACAATAGTAATACAAAAATAATTGACCAAAAAATCTACAACTTTTTCTCTTTCCAAATATGTATTTAAACATATTTCTTATTCTATATACAATAAATTGACAAAGCTTTTGAGATTTGCAATCAAACAGTTGTCTATTTGTCTATATACTTTTGGAGCGGACTGTTATTGCACAAAAATATTTTAATAACAAATACTGAATGATTTTTATTGCCATTATCTCTGTTTTATTTATTAAATTACTTTAATATGTCCATTTTGCGGACTTTATTGGGTTCTGAGTGTGTTAAATATTTATCTGTCCATCCGTCTGTCAATTCAGCTGTCTATCAGTCGAAATGCCTTAGCATGCTACCATTATGTGTTCGTGTGTGTGCGTGTGCTTTTATTTATTCGAAAATATGTATGTATTTATATGTGGTAAGTATTTATATACATAAACTGTATATTTTGTTAACATATATTGATACAAATGTGCACAAATGAGAAGAGTGGATGAAGTTTTTCTTGCTGCTACTTTTCTTTATCCTCTTAAATGATAATGTTCTGATAGTGAAACAAATACGTTCGTACATTCATAGTATATTCGCTTACATAAATTTAATGCAATTTATCGCGTACAAAAACACACATCTACATGTTGTTTTTCAAGTGGTTAATTGCATTTTGCAATAATTTCAGCATCCTGTCTGTGTATATCGAATGCGAAATAATAATAATAATAAAAATACAAAATGAATAAAATAAATTAAACCAGGTGCATAAACTGTGCTAACAATCGGTAATTTATATTTCAAAAAATATTTAATTTATTAAATTGATAGAATTATCTCGTTTTTGCGAAATAATTGAATTAATAAAATTGTTTTTTGTGGCTCTTTTAAATATTTAAGATTTTTTTTAAAATAAGTTTGGTCCCACAAAAAATAATCCAGAAATGACAAATCGTACAACCTTAGAAAACAATTGACAGGTCCATTTTCCGAAATTAACTCACTACCAAATTTTGATTTCAAAGTCGAAATAAGTCAACCAAATTGTTGAAGCCACATCACGTTTGGATTAATATCATCCATGTTTTCATATCAAAAATCATCAATCATGGCACGGTAGCGATCTTTATTGACCGTAACTCGAGCTCCAGCATTATTTTTGAAAAAAATAACGTAAAACGATGGCACTTATGTTGAAACCGCACTAAACGGTGCATTGTTCTTGATGTAATAGAATCTGTAGGATCCGTTGTGGATTGATTTTACTCCAAATGCGGCAATTGGTTTATTATCTATTATAACCCATTGCATCGCAATTAGTCGTCTATAATTTGCTCGATTTGATGATTGATTTTCAAAAAAAACCTTACGGAATTCAATTAAAACTTTTTGCAATATGCATACTGTGCTATCCAAAGCATAACCAATTATAGATTAATATGTGATAAATGACAGGAAAATGAATATGGTCAATTGTAAATATGGTTCTGACTCACCTCAACATTAACTATATGAGGGAGTAAGTTCCAGTTT
>NDXZ01057834.1:0-10008 GCA_003055125.1 Paykullia maculata | reverse complement strand
TTATTTATGCCAAAATTTTAATGTTAATTTTATACCTATATAAGAAATTGTTTTTATAAAACTGTATAAAAGTACATATACATATGTACATATTTAGACAATTAAAAAAAATGTGTTGCGTTTATAAAATGTTTTAATGCAATATGTTGTATTTATTGTCAATTTTAAAAAGACGTTAGTTATATTTGAAATTTTTATATAATTTTTGTTTGTAGAAAATGTTTGATTATGTTGTTTGTTTTCTATTTATAAATAAACTAACATTTCTTTTTATAACTGATACTCGTTAAATACCCTATATACGAACTCAAGGCTAAATAAATAATAGCAAACGCGACAAAAATATTTGTTTGTGCTTCGTTAGCTGGTAAATTTAAAGTTTCAGTTACTAGATTTCTTCTTAAAACTTATGATCTTTTTTTAGACGTTCCCTTTAATTTTTAAGTATATTAAGTTAATTGACACTCACTTTTAACAGCACTAGCGTTTTTTCCATGTCCTCCATGCGGGCAAATATTATTTAACTCACTCTGTGACGTTGATATATTTGTCGATGAATTTCTATGATTATTATTCGAATATTTAGTTTTTGCTGATGGGGTTTGAGCTCCGTTTTCATACTGCTGAAATTAAAAAAAAAAAAACAAATATAAAAAATTGACTTTAAATAATTTTTATTTAAAGACATAAAATTTACCCTTGAAGATGTTGCCGACTGTCTCCTCTCTCTTAAGTTAGATTCGTCGCGATGAACGTTGTTGCACTCCTGTCTTTTCAAGCTGGGCATCGAACCGATACTAACATCAGTTTGAGCGGAGACTGAATTACGTTTATCGATATGACGACGTGTATCATTGCAAATTTTGGATTGTTGTTGCTGTTGTTGAAATTGTGCCTGCTGCTGGAGTTGTTGCTGTAATTGTTGTTGTATAGGTTGTTGCAAAACTTGTTGAGGTTTTACTGTTGACGACTGCACAGAAATGCTTTCTTGTCGTTTAATGTTCTTCTTGCTAAAATAAAAAAAAACATATAAAGTGAATGCTGAATTTACAAATATAGAATTGTTTGAAATGATTCTTCTAATTTAGAATTGATCGAAAACTGTCTATAGAATTCATAAAACTTTTTAAATATTATACAAATTAGAAATTTATCTCAATTACTTAGAAGTTGTCTTAAAATGTTAAAGAATTTATAAAAAATTATCTATATATACGCTTCGCTTATATTTTTGTTGTTATTTAAAAAAGATATGAACAAGTTTTAATAATAGAGAATTTATTGAAAATTTTAAAACTTTACAATATGTATGTAAACAAAGAGCATTTTTTGAAAATTTTTTTAAACGAATTTATTGAATATTTGTTTATACATATGTACATACATAGAAAATTTATAGAAAATACTGTGTAATTTAAATAAAGCTATTGGATATATTTACATCCACACATAGGTATTTACATTCAATTTTTTTAGGTAAATAAAGAGTTTATTAAATAGTTTTAAAAAATATAAAATTTTCAAAATGTATTTAACATTTTTACAAATTTTTGAAAAATATTTTTTTTTAAATTGTTGCAACTAATTTTTTTTAAATAAAAACTTCTGTTAATTTAAGTAGTGAATAGAAACTGAAGTTTAGGAAGAAAACAAAATATTTACTTACGGTGGCAATGATGGAGCAACTGTTGTTGATTGTACCGACATTACTGAATTGTCGAATTCAACGTGTGTAGATGTAACACTATCTACTGACGTTAGTTCAGTTATTTCTAAAAAAAATTTTAATAATTTTAAATGGAAAAAACAAACTGTTTTAAATAATTCTCACCAGTTGTACTTGGCATTTCTCTTCTTACGGGTGGTGCTGACAAGCGGGCCGTATCATTTAATCCACCACCATTGCCATCACCTAATATCGGTTCCATATCACCACTACCCGAACCACACGTCACACCATCTATCCATTTTCGAGCTTCTGGTCCTAATTTTTTAATCAGTGCCTGCAACTCATTCTCCTTTTCCATCAAAGCTTTTCGGAAGCGACAATTTGTGTTCTTAACATCACGCATACGTTGCTCTAATTCACAAACCGACGAATCACGACGATTTTTAGACATTGGTCTTAGTGTGGCCCTTACGCGTTTGTCGACAACGCCTTGAGGATTACGTTTCATCTCCACAAGCTGTATGTTTGAGAAAGAGCTTTTTGTTAGTAAATAATTTAAGATTTTTTTTCCAAATATAATTTGCATGAATAGTTAGAACTAATTTTTTAGTCAATTTTAAATAAACAGTAATATTTATATTTATTTAATACTTGTTAAAAAAAAAAAGATATTCGTCCATGTTTTAACAATCCAATATAAAACGTCTTGAAACCGCATAATGGTGCTTGAAGGTTTACATTACAAACGTAAGTATGTATAATAAAGTGAATAAATGTATTTTGCAATAAATGAATTTTGCAAAAACTAATTTTAAACAGTCACAAAATCATGTTAAAACGAAACAAAAATTGTTTTTAAAAATTCTAATACAAAACGAAAGAGAAAAATAATAGAAGTGACGCACATGCAGTGACGATTTACATATCGTATGTTAACTAAAATTGCGTTAATGTATAAACATGGGCAATTATATACAAGTTTTATTATTAAATATGTAAAGGTATTTAACGAATAAAGACGATAATATACACACGCATAGCTATGGTCGCATCAGTCAAATATTTACCCAAAAAATCATGATCAGTATTTTTTAGTAAACAATTATTTGACGCTGTGTGCTCTTAAAAAAAAGCTTTTAAGTAGCAAACATGATCAAATAATTTAAATTAAGATATCCATTGAGATATCCAAAATGTTAAAAGATACATTTCCAAATAAATGTCTTTTTTGTGCAATGTTTGACGTATGTGACCAAAGCTTATGTTATTTGTTTAATATATGAAAAATAGAATATACATAATAATTGGGGTTAGTAAACACATACATGTTTATATGTATGTATAATAATAATTTATTAAGGGCATGGAGGGAAATTTAACATATACGATTACAAACATTTAAAGAATATATTTTGTTTGAGTCCGGGTTAGTATAAAAATTCGTGTTAGGGTTAATTTAAAATTAACCCAATGTATGCTTTAAACATTTGTAAATATACTTAAAACATATTTTAAATATTACAATTAAAAAACTAACAAAGGTTTTATAAATTTTAGGCTTCCGTTTACGTTTCGAAAAAGTCCCTATCGTAAACCGAATTTTCTCCATTATCCCACTCTATCACCTATTTAATAAATATATTAATTTTCTACTAGAAAAAATAAAATGTCTACAAACCAATTTTTTTCAGGGAATTTAAAAATGTTTTGAAAATATAAATTAGGGTAGAGTTTCGACCACTAGGCTATCATAGTGATATATAATATAATTTTATTAAATTTACCATTCTGTTTTGTGACATAGAAATTTTCGTTTAAGCCTATATCGTATGGGGAAGAATCCATTTCAGTAGGCCCATTTAGCATTAAACAAAATGCGGTAGGGCCTAAGCGCAAGAACGTTAAATAAAGGTATTTTATAAGTTGTTTTTGTTACAAAAACATGTTTCTCCGAAATTTTTTGAAGTTCGTCAATTATAAAAAAATTTTTTTTGGAAAATTGGCTCTGCACAGTGTTTCATTGAAAACTTTATATGACCAAGAGAACAGGTTCAGCGATGCTAGATTTTACAAACAAGGGCTTTTTGGCCAATTAGAAATAAATGCTACACGTCCGCTTTTTATATAAGGCATATTATTTAATATATATATTTATATTTTGTATATTCTCTCTTTTTATTAAATTGCCTTACGGACTCTTTATTGTTCAAAATAACTTATACTCGTGAAACACTTAAACCGATATAGAAATTTCCATCTCCATGCTTCTTACCACAAAATTAACTATTCATGCGGATGTATAATGTTTGTTTTCACCAAATGATTATGCATATGCTTTTGTTACAAAAAAACAAGGTTAAATACAAAAAAAACTACAAAACTTCCTTACTACCAGTCTTACTTTCGGTACGAACACCAAACATAAAGTTGCTGTCGTACAAAAAATTATAAAAAATGAGAGTAGGACAAAAACCAAGTCCTTGCGATCCGACAAAACCAGCGAAATAGCAGCACCCGCAATGCAAGTAATGAATACGTTGTAAACAGAAAATCCAATATGTTTTGAATCATTTAAAGCTGGTATCGAAACATGACGTGTTTCCCATGCCAAAAATGCTCCAAACACCTAATGTAAAGTGTGTTTTATTATAATGTGTACATAAGATAGGAAAATATATAATAGTAAAGTTCACATCGCATTCGGTATTTGTTAATCGCTAAATTGCCAAAATTTTTCAACCACAAAAAGTATAATCAATTTAACAAGTAAAAAGTACTGAATGCGGTATGAACTCTACTAATATTTAATAAGAAAACTTACCAAGAGTAAACCCTTATATGCATAAATAATACTAACGAATATTGTCATATGTTCCGATTGACAATATTCATTTTCCGGTATAACCAGGACGTCATCAATATGTTCATGGTGCTGAAAGAAAGCAAATATGTACATTATATTGAAATTTAAATATTTTCTAAATTATTTAAATAACTTCATTTTGTAAAGCAACTTACTCTGGGTTCCAATTGTTTGGTGTCGCGATAAAATGGATCTGCTATTTGCCAAGTCGTTATAATCGCTATATCTATAGCCAATAATATGCCCACTACCATAAACAATTGATAATCCTTTATAACTTTTTTATTCAGTTTTAAATCGGTAAAGATTGAATGAACTCGCCATGTCTTGGAAAACATAGCACCGAAGGCTAAACTAAAGCCAGCCATTAAAATCCAAGCTCTAGCTGTACAAATATATGGGAAAGCTGCTACACTGCTCAATGTTGTATCCAAACCCAAGAATATTACACTTAAATAGGTTAGAATACAACCCACTATAATTAAATTATTCAGATGAGGACTGGACATTTTAATATATCTAAAAATGATTAATTTAATTGTTTAAAAACGATTTAGTTATAAAAACAAAAACGTCTAAATAATACCTTTGGTTACGGTATTTTATATTAAATGCCAGAAATACGCAAGCAATAACAACACCAATCACAGAGGCACTAGCTGATATTATATAGATGGTTAAATTCACTTGGCTATGTTCTATATAGATTAGTGTACGATCTTTTGGTGGCGTTTTACCAACCTTTAATTTAAAAAAAAAAAGTTAAATTTATAGTTACATACTCTTATAAAACAATATAAAACAATTTGCAATCATACCCATTTTACTGGTTTTCCCAGAGTCAAATCTAAATGACTTAGTTGTGAATGATATTCTCCAATTTTTTCCGCAACCCCCAACTGAAACTGACTTATTAATATATTGGCTTTACGTTCATTATTATAAAAACGCACAGGACCCTTTTTTATTTTAAGCAGAATTAGAAACAAGATCATTTACTACAATGATGTACATATATTTTTTTTAAAGTTATATTTACCGTTACTCCCTCAAAAGAGGTATTTCTTAGAGCCTCTAGAAAAACGCTTTCCCATTCTTTGACGCGATAGTCGAAATGAGTAAGAAAATCTTCACGCTTTTGGGCAACATATTGAATAGCCAATGCTGCCGCCCATATACCATCATAAGTGTAACCATGAAATCTTGAATATTCATTACCGCGCAAACTATCATATTCAGATAAGTATTCATCAGCAGTCTAAAAATGTTTTATAATTTGTTTTCGTTCAGACTGAATAAAAAAAGCAAACGACTACTGATAAATAAGCCGTTCAATGTACACATGGATTAACTTTCCTTTTTGAAAAATCTTTAATTCAAGTATCAAAGCATTTGGTACTTTTTATATTTATAATAACTTTTCTGATTAATAAAGATTAATACAATTTATTTCCGAAGCAATCTGCATTATTTCATCGCATTTCTCAACCATTTTTTAATGGAGTTAATCAATGTGTACACTGAGCGGCTCAAATAAACTTACAATTCCAGCAATTGTTATATCACCACTTGTAGATAATGGTAATAAGTCGACCAAAATTGTACCTTCTAAAGCCATAGATATTTCTTCCACGGTACATTCAGTATCCATAGTAGTATTCCACCATTCAGTTGAATATGTAGCCATTATTAGCCATTGATATGCACGACCATACATTTCCAGTCTGTAGAAAATATGTTGCAATTCAATTCAAAATCTTTCGTTAGTCTCAAAATAAAATATTTTTTTTTAATTTATAATTTTAATTTCATATGAAGTGATGATGTTAAATAAATACAATTCTTAAACGTTTATACATATGTATGTACATATATACTCTGCAGGAAGCCACTTTTGTCGACTGTTCTGGTGACTATTTGGGGATATTGTCAACAAAGAGTCAAAAGTTTTTATTTTACTAGCAAAAAGTACCAAAAGTGTAGACTAGAATTTCTAAAATGAACTAGTGAATACCTGGTTCCAATTTCGCCATATGGCCCCATTCTCAATGACAAGTACATGGTAAATGTCTACAGCAAAGAACATTGTCTCGGGTATAATTGGTCAGTAGTACTGGTTACAAAGTCAATAGTGAAATAATTGTTAGGGGAATACTTATTGATAACAGTTTTAATAAATACCAAGCAAATCTTAATCCTAAATTTAGTGAACTAAATGCTCTTAAAAGCAACATCTAAATAAACATTTATATTAGTGTGTCGTCCAATAGATTAAATCTTATCACTCTTTGGCAACCACAATGCCATAAAATATAAATGTATGTATGTATTAAGATTGGCAATTACTATTTTTTTTAAATATAAATTGCTTTTTTTTAAATATAATTTAGTTTTAAAAAACCAAAATTGCCTTAATTTTCTAACTTGAAATGCCCATCAGCCTAAAAAGCGTTATAAAACCTTTAAAATCACTTGGGTACTTTTTACAAAATTAGTCATTATTCAATTTAAATACATACATATGTATATGTGTATGTACATTCGGGTGGGTTAATTTTTTCATCAAAAATTGTATAGCAAAAATGTAATCTACGCGAAACTCTAAGAAAAATTTCCCAAGAAACCATGGGTCTGTGATCAATTTTTATCACGCGCAAATCGACCTAAAGATTTTCTGCTCCCATTAATAAAATAAAATAAAAAAAATGTTTTCAAAGAAATTTTAAAATACGTATACTTAATTATTTTCGTTTCAAAAATTAAGTAGACGTATTTTAAAATTTCTTTAAAAAATTTTTTTTCATTGCTTCAAGTATTTTTTTATTTAGACCTATGGTTTCTAAAACAAAAATGCCTAGAATTCTTCGTAGAATCATTTCCCCCCACGATTTTTAATGTTTTTGGTACATATGTATTTTATTAGAAACATTTATTTGTTGTATAGTTCCCATCGTGGATGAATGTACATATCTATATATCATGCGTTCGGGCTGTACGATAATGAATCAGTCACTCAGTAACGTTATTATTTTTTATACACATATACATACATACATACATACATATCTATGTACATAGATATATTATTTAATCTTAAAAGGTGATAAACAATAAATTGTTCGATTTTAATAATGTAATTAAAAACACAAAAATATAATTTTTACTTACTTATATGCATCACAAAAGACTTTACGCGCAAAGTGCTCATTGAAATTACCCAATATGATACGAACATCCTTTTCCCTTAACTTCTTTAGTGATTCACTCACATCATTAACAAAACTTTGCGTTTCGACCACATCCAATTCCATTGCATCTAAATCCGCTACCATGTGATTATGAGGCAAGGAATAGCGTGGTTCATTTTGATATAAAGTTCCAACACGTGTCCAATTAAATTCTCTTAGTAATGCTAAGCGTGGAGCATTAAATGCATTTTCTGATGGTACCACACGAAAGAAATTGGGAAAAGCATCTTTAGTAAACATGGGATGGGTATCGGCATACGAAAGCTGTGTCAAATGCCAATGTTTACTGGCCTTAGCTATTGGATCGGTAACATGTGTACATGCAGCTCCAAATAACATCAGCTTATTTGGTCCCGAATGCATCATATCAAAAAAGGACTTGACACCAACAGCTGCATTGCACTTTTTTTATATATGTATGTATGTATGAAGTATGAACATTGAATTAAAAGAAATAAAACATTGTAAAATTTTAATAATTTACTTCAGTGTCATTCCACCACATGTGCAGCCTGTAATTCGTCAATATTCTGGGGTGTTCATTTACATGTGAGAGTGCCAACTTAACACTTGGCATAACTCCACGTCCTGTATCGGAATTTTCTACACCGTCACCGTAAGGAAAAAATCCAGCAATATAGACATCAGAACGCTTGGCTGTTCTGGCATTTACGATGTAAGCAAATGCCAAAATCCATAGGGAAATTAATAATGCTAAAGTACGCATATTGCTTAGCTGCAGTATTTTGCGGTCTATATCTTTATGTAAATAATACACATTTGTTTAATAAAATTTTAACTTAAAAAAACTTTCAATAAATCCTACAGTAATATAATATTAAATATAGAATTAAAAAATTAAAAAAATTCACTATTTATTTATTTATTTATAAAATTTATTGTAATTTTTATTTAAACAAATTTTTTATATGTACGTACATATACATACATACATACATATGTATACCTTTTTCATTATCACTTTATTTGTAAGGCAAAGAATTTTTATACATTTTTAATTTATTTTGTACATATGTACCCTACAGATAATATTGGGCTACGTAGTCCATTATAGTTGAAATGGAGTAGTTACATCATGGTCCAATGTAGTGTAGTTATGGAACATGTTATGACAAATGGTTGTATTTCACATAGCAAGCTTTGTGTAATTAATAAAAATAAAAAATTTTATTGTAAATACAAAAAAATAAAAAATTTGTTACATTATTGAGTACTCCATGGAGTAATCCGGTGTAATGAGAAACTGGGTTATATGGTCTAGTCCTAGGACATCGTAATCTTTAACGGACCACCTTTTTACCATATATTTGGAGTAGTTTTGGAGTACTCCTACTCCTTTGTGGACTACTCCTTACATGCATGTATGGACAAGTCTCGTTATCTGCAGGGTATGAACATACATACATGTATATACATATATATAAGTATGTACATATACATACATATGTATATATATTAAATTCTTTAGTTCCTACAAGAAATATAGAACCTCTAGGGCATTTTTCTTTTGTCTTCACAAAATGTTTGATAAATTCGCTTTTTAGAGAAATTTTTTAATAAATTTTTTAATAATAAAAATACTTTCAAGTAATTTGATATTTATCCAAGTTTTAAAAAAATCAACTACATATATACATACATACATATTATGTTTGTATATATTTTTTAAAATAGTTTTTTTTAATTCTAAAAATATAGACAATTTTTGATAAATTTTCATACATTTCACATTTAAATAAAGTTTTCAATAAATTCTACGTTATTAAAGTTAATAAAAAAAATAATATAAAAAAAACAAGGTTATATAAAATTTATTTTCTTAATATTAAGAGTGTCTTATTGATTTTTCTTAGACCAAAATATTAAAATATTCTTACCTAAAGTACATCAATACATACATACAAAAAAAATATAAGATCTACTCACAATTGTTTATTAAAATAAATATTTAAAACATATTTCTCTATATTTTTTGGGGATCTTCTTTATTGAAAAAAGTTTTACAATTAAATGAAAATTGTGTATCCAACAAAGTGACAACTATGACAGGTTATGGTAAAAAGGATACCCTTGACAGAAACCAACAAAGCATGCGTGAAATTTTGACATTTGCAACAGGTTACTGTTACTGTTACTGTTTTTTTATACCCTTCACACATGTGGTAAGGGTATATATAGGTTTGTCATTCCATTTGTAATTTCTACAA
>NDXZ01057810.1:0-17168 GCA_003055125.1 Paykullia maculata | reverse complement strand
AAAATGTTATGTTCCTAAATAATTCAACAAACAAATATTCTCTTATTTACATACCTATACATTTAACATTTGGCTAGCCTTTGGTTGCACTAACTATTTTAAGGGCAACCGAAAAAACGAAAATCTTTTTAGCAACAATATATAAATATAGTATGTATGTATACTGAAATGTATTTTCTAACGGTAAAAAAATTAAATTAACGATTTCACGATTGGTAATGCCCAAGCAATTATCTTGGCTTTGTTAAAGTACATAGTGATCCCTAGCAAGCTCAGCATCTACTAAATCTGTTCCAGTAAAACAGTTTTAGTAGAGGCCCCCCTATCCACCACCTGGGAATGCGTCCGATGGAAGACTAACATACTCCACACGGATTGTACTCTGTTACGCATGGAACATTTGGCTTTTAACCTTCCACTTAGAGCTGCCAAAACCACTTTTATCATTTTAACTTATGAGAAGTTTTCGAATAGAAAAATAATTTTTAATTATAATCTTCTGGTTGTTAACAATATTATTTAGATAATACTATACAACTTATTTCGCCTTTTTTTTAACAAGGCGACAATAAATTTTTGAAATAAAACCTTTCTCACATACAATACAGAACATGGGCACTGCTCACGAAGTCTAACACAAATGTTTGAAATATCTACATTTCTAGACGATACGAATAATACTCATGTTGTTCATAGCAAAAGCTTTAAAGCAACTACTTACCTCATTATTTCAGAGCTTAAAAGCTTTTGTATATTAAAATAAAGCTTTTTTGCTGAATACAAATAAATGAACTGTAAGTTCATTTAATAAACACATTCACAAACACACACATGCTACAATCAAAAACCAACTTGTTTAGTTTAGTTCATTTTTATTCTTTGAGAGGGGCGGAGGGTTGCTATTTTTCTGCTTTAACCATATTTTCGTTTGTTTTGGAAATATTTTCAAGAAAACATGTCGCACGTTGAAGGTAAACAAACGTCTGCTGTCCCATATAAACCACAACAACAAACACCCCGAGCGCAAGATCAACGTTTCATTTTGATACAAAATGTTAAAAAATATCCTCGCCTGTACAAGAATGAATTTTTGCGTACGCCATTTTTGCACCGCCATGAAAAGCAGCAAATGTGGGATAGAATTGCACAAGAGTCGGGATTTGATAAAAGTGAGTATAAGTTGGGAAATTATGTACCCATTTTTTTAAGTTTTAGTTTTTTTTAATTTATAACATTTTTTTAACATTAAAACTAAACAAATCCCTAAAATTGTTTGTTTAATTTTTAATTAAAACAAAACAAAAACGATTGGCGAATACAAACAAGTTACATTGTTTATTAGTTAAGTCTGTAGTTAATTGTAAGCTAGTGGACGCTATATAGGTACGCACATAAAACAATAAAAAATACTTTTAATTGTATAACAGCATAAATAACTCTATAATGAAAAATTTTGCACATATTTTTCCTTTATATGATTTCGGCTTGATTCTTACATGTAGACTTTATTAGTTTATTTTTAAACCCTCCACCACAGGTGACAAGGGTATATGTACATATATATATAAGTTTGTCATTCCGTTTGTATAAAGTATACATATTCAGAATCCTTATAGAGAGGAAAGTCGATTTAGCCATGCCCGTCTGTTGAAATCGAGTTGTCTCAGCCCCCCGATGTCGTACGAACACGTTTTGGTATCAAACGATCAGAAATTTTCCCCGAGTCTTGCTATTGAAAATGAAAATCACCAAAATCCGACAATTAACTAGTGCCCCTATTATGGTTTACAACTCAACTTAGTTAAAACAACCCAACTTTGAAACAACTTAACTCTTTTTTGGTATTACGGATTACAACTTATTCTAGTTGAAATTGTATTGATGTCAGTCTTAAAAGTGACGATTTGACCGTTGAATAAATAGCTGATGTTATTGTTACGAAAAAAAAAATAAAAAAAAAACAACAAATCTTAGTTAACTGCTTTCAACTTTTTAATAAAAACAACTGCTGGTTATGAGTTGTAATTTTTGTCAACCTCACAAACACTAGTTGTTATCCTAATACCGAATTGCAAAATTTCAACTGAAGTATAGTTTAGTTGTAAACCGTAATAGGGGCATAGATATAAGCACAAAAATTAAAATTTTTGTGTATAAATATGCCTTTTGGTAAATTTCAAAAAAAAATTTTTTTTTTCGAGATTCATAGCAAAAATTTTTTTTTTATTTTTTTACACAAAATTATATTTGTGTGTAAAGCTTATAGTACACGAAATGTAAATAGCAACATGCGCATGTGTCTCTGACGTCACGAAAATGTTTAGCATGATATAATAAGTTATAGTTATACCATGATGTTTAGCATATCGGTAACATTTTTAAAATGAGTTGTAAGGGTAAAAGTTTGATTGTACACGAAATGTAACTGGGTGTTTTTAAAGCTAGAAAGTGAAAGTACACGCCATGTAGCAAATATCGCTTCATGATGACGACAAAATGCGCATATTGCGTTTTACATTTCGTGTACTACAGGCTTAAGACATCCCTTTTCGGGAAATTTAAAAAAATTTACTAATTGGTCCAGAATTAGCAAAGATATTGGCGAAAAACCTATATGGACTAAAATTAATATTATAAAAAAATCAAGTTTTCTAAGTAAATCACGTGTTATATACATACATACATACATAATTATGTTTGTATCAAATAAAATTGTTAAACTCAGCACATAAAGGTGTAAACACGACATCATTTTGGCATTGAGTACATATTTGTATATACACAATAAATCGCTTTTGACAAGTTTCAATTGAAACGAAAGTCCAATTTCTCATCAGTATTTTTTATTTTTTTTTTCAAATAGTTGCTTTATTTTGTCTTTTACTTTTAGCTGACGATGCCAAGTGTAAATGGCGATCATTGATAAATTATCTGCGACAGCATTTGGATAGTGTGGCTCAGAGAAAACTTCGACGTTATATACCCGTTACCGGGAATCCCGACGATAAATATGTGCAATTAACTGATTGGTCGTTCTACAGCGATTTAGAATTTGTTGTGCCATATGTTAAATATTCAGCTAATAGGCTTGGCAATAAAGGACCAAATCACATGGAAATTTCATCTACCGATATAGATCTGATACTAGAAGGCATCGAAGCAGAAGTCGAAAAGAAAAATGAACAGCAGGAAAAATTAAACTCTAAAAAAGAAACTGACAAGGAACTTGTGGATAGTCATATTAGGAATAATGTAATTGTATTAGAAAATGATGCGGATATTGATTTGATAGAAGACGATATAATATTAAAGGAATATTTTGAAAACATGTTAAAATCTACCTTAAAATTACCCCGATTCCATCAGAATCGTATTAAACAAAAGCTTTTAGATTGTGTAAATGCAGAAAAAGATTAAAATAAAATTCATTAAATTACTAATCGTTTATTTTTTCACATATGTAAATGAAGGTTTTTCCTTACTTAAGAAATTGCTTACCATGTACACAGAAATTAATGTGCGAATGACATACAGAATGATGATGGCTAAAAACATTTATATTTTCTAGGCTACTTCAACGCGACGTATAACAGATTTACACTCGTCATTGCGGAAAACGCGGTGATAACTATTGATTTTGCCCAAAGTTGAAATGAAGGCTTCATCGTGGGTAATTATGATTAACATAAAGTTGGCTTGAACCTGACGATCTTCCACAATACGATTAAGGGCATCGCATAATGATAAAATATTCATACGATCCAAATTGGTGGTGGGTTCATCTAAAGCCAAAACGCCACAATTACTACTAAAAGTTTCGGCCAAAGCCATTCGTATGATTAGTGAGGCCAGTACCCGCTGACCGGCACTGCAGCGACCACGCATTTCAATTTCTGAATTGTTTTTAGATTGTATAACACGATAGTTATAACTGCGACGGCGATCCATGGCTGAAGCGCACTCTTTGCCCTCTTCCGTTTGGATTTGTATGTAGTCAATATCATTGCCTCTATAAATGAGACGCCAATATTCACGTATCAAACGATTAATTTCTTGCATTTTTTCCGTGTGAAATTGCATGAGGGCCCATTCCAATGCTATACGATGTTGACCCAAATCATTGGCTACCTTTTTGATCAACTGAACTTCGTAGAAGATACGACGGTAGTTAGCAAGCGAATCACGATACTTGGGTTCAGCCAGCTCCCGTTCCAGTTTTTGTATTTGATGTTTAACTTCGCCACGCTGGCCTAAAAGTTCGCCCTTACGTACTGTAATCTTATCACGCTTTTTAGTTAATTCCGATTTCTCTTTGGACACGTTAGAAAAATCTAATTTTCCCAGCTCCTCCATTAGGGCCTTAAATTTTTCACCTAAATCTTTTTGTTTCTCTTCCAAAATCTTTAGCTCACGATTATCTTTAAAGTCACGATCAATCGACTCTTGATTAGCAATTTCAGCTTTTACGGCATCCAACTTATCGGTAGTTTCGGTAATGGTTTTGGCCTGAAAAAGCAAGACAACTGGTAGTAAGAGAATGAATGATCGTATAAAAATAAAACTTACCATTTTAAAAATGTCATCTTTGCTAGCATTTAATGAATCCTCAACGTCTTTCAATTGCTGATCCAAGTTTAAATTTTGAAAATCCAAGACTTCATTATCCAGTCTTTAATAACATTTTTTTTGTATTAATAAAATATTAAAACTAATATAACTTAACTAATACTAAGTATTACCTATTGATGTCATGATCCATTTTTCTATAATTATCCAGTTTCTTTTGCATTTGATTAACTTTGGCTCGATTCTTTTCCTTCAATTGAGCCTTTTCCGATGTGGATGTAGTAAGTTGTTGCTTTAAGGGGCCCAATTTAGCCTGCTTCTCTTGCATTTCCGTCACAATGGTAACTAAGAGAGTGTTAAGTTCACTCTTACGTTCTTTTAGCTGTGGTAGATTTTGTATGCCTTCCTGCAGTTTTATTTGCTGATCTTTTAAACTAATTAAAACAAAAATAAATGAATAAGTAAATATAATTTATTTTAATTAGCCATTATTACACTTACGTATTCTTTAGTTCTCTTAATTTATTAAGAGCATCCATATTTTTCTCATAATATTGCTGGTTTTTGTCCAATTCTTTACGCTTCTCCTCCAATTCCGCTGAAATGGTTGACTTCTCTGCTTGTACTTCGTCTATGGAGGTATTATCAGTTTCAGTACCCTGGGGCATTTTTTTCTTTAACTTTTCAATTTCGTTTTTAAGACGATTTGATTCTTTAATAGACTCGTCCAGTATTGACATGTCACCCATCATAGAATTGGCTGTATCCAATGTGGCAGTGGGATCGACTAATTGAGTCTGCGTTTCCTCCATTTCAGCGCTGCATTCGGCCAACTGATTTTGAAATATTTTCATGTCTTCCTTTTTCTTGGGTATTTCAACTTCCAAACGGTTCATTTTTTCAATTATCGGCTTTAAAAGAAATAAACTATCGTATTTATTTTGTTCATCCTTTAGAAGTCTTTCAACCCTTTCAATATTTTTCGGTAAATCTTGAATTTTATCAGTTAATTCCGTTGTAAGGTTTGATGCCTTGTTTGAAGAAACAAAATATAAAAAAAAGACTGAATAACAATGATCAGAAAAAAAACACAAAGAATTACCTCTTCCGTATCCATACACTTCTGACACAAGGGACAGTAGGGCTCTTCATCAATTTTTTGCAAATAGTTCTTGTAAAATACTTCCGCGGACTTTTGAGCGCCTTGCTCCAGTTGTAATTTACTAACTGCTGCCTTCGATTTGAGCAGCATCTCTTCGTAGGGTGTAGAATGACATTTTTCAAAGATTTTCTCTTTGCAATCTTCTAGTTCTTTTTCACACTTTGATAAGTCATCTTTAAGATTTTTGCGCTTAATCTCGATTCTCTGCTGTTTCAGTTTGAGTGTATTTAATTTGTCATTATACTCCTTGATTTTAACGCGCGACTTCTCGTATGATGCTTTTAAACTGCGCTGGAAATTTACTTCTACGGTGCGGCCTTCTTCGAAAACTTTGCGAAAGTTTTCGCTGTGTTTACTTTTGACCCTACGCATTTCCTCCTCACGCTTTTCAAGCTCCTTCTCTTTAATACTGATTTCGGCTACCAGTTTTGATATGGAATTAAGGAATGTCAGACGGTCATCTACTTTACGAAATTGAGCTTCTAACGTTTTTATAGTTTCTTTATCATTATTCAGCGATTCACGAAATTCGTTTTGATTGAACTTGGCCTGGGATTCTTCATAGCATTTCTCAGTTTCCTGCAGCTTCTCGGTAACCACTTTAAGTTGTTGTGCGGCTTTCTCTGTTTGTAAAATATTCTTTTCAAGTTGCTCGGACTCTTTCTCGTATGTCTTCTTTTGTTTAATCAATGAAGCAGCTGACTCTTGCAACTTGGTTAGCTCTACTCTAAGCTGATCGATTTTAGTTTGACGATCTAGATCATCTTTATCGTGTTGATCGATGGCCTCAGTTATTTTACATTGTTCGGCCGTAAGAACTGCTTGTATTTCATCCAACAGTTCTGTAATCTCTTCTACGGAGTTCATTAAATCAAAGGTAATGGGCATATTTATATCCTGGCAAAGGACTTTCAATTTATCGGCTCTTTTTTGTTTGTAATCCTCCTCTTTCTGCTTCTGCTGTTGAATGACAACACGTTTTTTATCAATTTCATTGTGTCTGTTTTGCAGACTTTTCTCTTGTGCTTTTTCACCTTTAAGTTTATTTTCAATCTCTTTTCGTTCCATGACTTTTTCGGCGATTCTCTGGTTGAATGTAGAAATTTCATTATCTAATTCCTCCACGGTGCCTTCAAACATCTTTTTAATTTTTTTCTTTAACCCGTTTATTTGATCATTACAATTTTTTTGTCTAAAATTTGAAAATATTGTGGGGGAAGGATAAATTTTTTTCAAAAACCTGTCGATGTTCTTATATATCTTTTTTTTTTTTTAATTTGAGTAAAAAAATTGACGAAACGATTTAATGTAAAAATGAGTTTTTTTTTTTGTACAAACCTATTTTAAAAATCTTGTTAAAATAGGAGAGATTTTGCAACAAAAAAAAATTGTTTTGTATAAAAACCTAGTTTTAGGTATAGAATAAGATTAACCTTTCTTATTTTAGTTAAGTTCTACCATTTGTTTTTACAATCGCAAAAAAGGTACAGCTTGTCTTTAAAAATTTGATAACAAAAACTTATCCTGAATATAGGGGTATATAGTGTATAAGTAAATAATAATGTTTAATATATGAATATGCATACCTAAATATACATATTTATTTTGTTAGTATTAGTATAGTATCAACTTTTAATGCTTATGACTTTCACATTTTTGAACTCCCTTCCCTTTTTAAACTTTAAAATTGACAAATCTTAAACCCCTCAGAGCGCTCAATAAAAAATTAACAGCATGTTTTATAAATAACTTACTTTGTTTGAAGTTCTACTTTTTGAGCCTGATACTTTCCTACTTCATATTCAATTTTATGGATTTGCTTTAAACGTTCCTCAATCGGAGCCATTTCATCTTCACAAGCTTTTACTTGATCATCAACGGTTTGAGCTTTTTGTTGGTATTTTTGAAGGCCCAAAGATTTACCTTCCATTTCCTTTTTTAGATGTTCAACAAAACGTAAATCGGATTCTGGAAACAAGTAAAAAAAACAGATATTGTAAAAATCATTCTTGTATAACTTCATGAAGACAATTAAATCTACTTACCTTTAACCTTTAATTGCTCAATTTCGTCTTTTCGCATTTTGATAATACGATCCAAAGCCTTGTTGTACTCAGTAATGCCGAAAATGGCATCAAACTTTTCCTTAAGCTTTTTAGGTTCATCCAGAGGCCAGCTGGAATCTTCCTGATGGCAAAACAATACATTATTTATGATGGCTTTGGAAACACCCATAAACTGACTCATGACCAGATCAACATCGGCACAACGTTTGCTTATCGATTCACCGCCCTTCGTAACATCATCATTTAAATAATTCAGAGTGGAATCCAAAGTCTCAAATGAGATTTTATTACGTTTCATGCACAACTTCATGGAACGACAGATGGAGAGGCGGGCACCCTGTACATTACGCACCTCCAGCTTGATTTGACCCAAGACATCGGTCAGACTAAAAATCTTAGGATCGTGAACAAAATTCTTACCACGGTCACTACCGGGCGGACATTCGCCCGTTAAGGCGTACTTAAGACATTCGATGACGGTTGTCTTGCCACAACCGTTTTCGCCCAAAATCAAAGTTACCGGCGAACTGAAACGTATAACCTATATTTTTGTTGTTCGTAAGATTAAAATTTAGCTTGGCATAGTTTATAGTAGAAAATAACAAAAGAAATAAATATATACTATGTAGTTGCATACAAAACTATGTATACCTGTGTATCACCAGCGTTACCACCAAAACTGCGTATACCTTGTATAGAAAGCCTTTCTATGGTAGACATTTTTAAAACAACACTTTCTTTTACACTTGTGGGAGTTAAAACAACTAATACTTTTGGAAAATGTACTTTTCTTATTACACTATTTATTTATTTATGATATTCAAAAATGCACAAACATTAATTTAAAAAGTTTCTTCTTTTTTTGCACAGCAAAATGAAATTTCACAACACAGCGGCAAAATTTGCGCGTCTGCAATATAGAATAATGACTTCAGAGGAGTGTTGCAATACGTTATAATAAACACGCTGTCAAAGTGCGGTGTAGAGATTTTGCCGAAAGTTCACTGCGTGTGTATATCTCTTTTAATAAATTTTCAAGATATACCTAGGACTTTTTACCAGAATTTTTATTAACGTGTACATATGTGGTGATTTCAAATCAATACATTTCGGTATGTATATACAACAACTATACATATGAAACAAACGATTATGTACATACAGAAACATAAATTAACTAGATTTCGGCATGCATCTTTTAATTCACAAAGCAAGCTGTTTTAACTACGAACCCAAGCTTCACTTACTAACACTAATTTGTAGACTTGCATTTTAAAATCTGGTAGCACTATAGAATTAATTTTCTCTGCATTTGCAGGAATGTAAAAGTTTGATTTTAAAAAGAACCGTTTTACATTTTTATTCAATTTTTATATAATTAATAAAATGTTTTTCTGCTTTTAAAAATGAGTGTTGAAAAAAATACATTCCCTCCCAGATGACATTTAAAATTTGCCACAATATTTGTAATATATGTACATATGTGTATTAATTAATACTGTATTTTTGAAAGCTCCTATATTAATATAAAAAATTGATGTAATATATATGCACTTGATTTTTTTTTAAATAAAATTAGGATTTTTCTGGAGATTTTTATTGCATTTTTTGTTTAATGCTTTTATAATTTTTAAAAGCTTTTTATATGATCTTAATATTTTAAAAAAAAATCGACATCAAGAAAAGAATCTTGAATCGAAGTAGATCCAAAATAATTATTCGGTTTTAAACAACAAATTGTCCACAATATATAACATTTGCCCTCTGAAAAAAATTAATTAGGTAAAGCAATAAACATTACATCTGGCACCACATTTTGTATTTGTTTATATTTCGATTTCATAGCTACTTCATCAAGGTAGTATGTACATATTTTCCATTGTATGTTTAAATTACAAACTATAATTTAATACAACCGTATTTTGTACTGTAATTATAAAAAAAATTTTATAAACCAGTTATAAACAACTAAAATGTCAAAATTCTGGAACGACTTGATAATACGCGTTTATCTCAATATGCTGGAGTAAGTAAAGACGACTCGACTCCTGTTGTTTGCTTGCATCGATTGGATACACTTAAAGAAAATTTGTATTAAAAATTTTACAGGAAAACTCAATCACGACTAAAACTTCCGGAATACAGTGAAATCTATTTACGTTTAGCTTTTAAAGTTGCATGTGGACGAAATCATGTAGGTATTTCAAAAAATAAATCTTAATTTGATTTTTTTTTTATATAAAATTGTAGATCTTAACATCTGATTATTTACAACTTTATCGCAAACTACTGGTTTTACACTATTGCCAAGAATATTCTTCACTAGAGTCTGTTATTGCCATTATGAAGAGGTGCTTTAGTATAGAAGATATTTATGCCATCTTGGCTGATCAGGATGACATTATTTGTAAATGGTGGAAATTTAAAAATAATTTTATAAAACAAGAAAATTCGGGGATACGTAGAATTTCTTTCTTAGAACACGACCTATAGTTAAGAAATATATTTTTAAAATTAATAATAATGAAAATAATGGTAGTTTTTTACATATTATTTTTAAATGAGTTAAATGAGGAAGTATAATAGTGTAAGGACAATATGTCATGAAATGTCAAAAAATACGTAAAGAATTTTATCAGGCATGTGTTTCTTTTTATTTTATTAAAATAGTGTAGACACAAATTTAATTAGCAAATTTTTTATTTGATTTTTTTTGACAATCAGAGCAAAATTATTTAATTTGCTCTTACAAAATCCAAAGAAAACATTACTTCTTGTAATATGGTGTGAAGCCGGATTTAGGGCAATACTCGTTTAAGAGGTATTCCATTTTTCTTTCAGTGTTTTATATTTGTTTACTTTTTCGTCAACAGCTGGCAGGTTGTGTAGACTTTGCATTGTAACAAACTATTGCAATATCTTATATTCTCTACACAATTAAAGCATCATGCTGCATTTTTTCTTAAATAAATTAACAAATACGAAAAAGCTTAATTTTAATGTTTCAAATATACATTAAGGTTTCTGAGAAGCTGGGTAGTTAATAGATATGGTAAGTGTCGTTATGTTTTTTAATATGAGCAGTGCATACACATACAAAAATAGGAATTTTGATGGTATCGTTAGATCTAATGGAGATTTTAGTTGTACTTTTATAATTTTGTATAATACAGAAATTGAATTATTTAGAAAGGCAGAATATTGTATGCATTGCTAAATAGAAGGGATATCATTGCTGAAATTTTGGGTTTTAAAAATTCTGGAAAATACTTAATAATGCGATTTGACAAAAAAACCATGCTAAATGGATTGGATACGAATTCGAAAAACAGAGTAAGCCATCCATCATTACTTATCATTTCTCTGTAACATTTAAGTTGATAAATTAGCTTACTCTCGCTATTTCTCCATTAGAAACTAGAGATGTATTTTCTTTAACATGTAAGACGTTTAATATGAACTTGAACCAAAATATTTATTAACAATTCTACTAAAGGAAAATTATTTCGTGAAAACACATACGTATGTATGTACATAGTATGCATGATGAATTAGATGAATTTTTACGAATTGTTTAGAGAACATGTATTTTAATACATATGTATATGTATGTATATGTACATGTTTTTAAAATTTTTATTAGATTCTTATTTTTAGTAAATTATAAATATATTACTGTATGTACCTACCTATATTACTTAAAGAAAATATTTGTAAATTGCTTATCTTTTCTTAGGATTCAATTCCTTTAATACCTCTTAAGGAACAGTTGAATGTCATTTGGCTATCGAAGGTTATTAAAAAAGATTCTGAATTAACAAAACAAACTGGCGTTAGTCCAGAACACATTCGCTATATACTACAACATGAAGACGATATTATAGCACAGTGGAGAAAATATAGAGTTAATAAAATCCTTGCCATCAAACTAACAGAATATATGGACGGCATTGATACACTGCTATTGGAATGGGTAAAACGTTATAGAATACGAGTGTCAGTGGCAGAAATAGATAATCAAGTAACACAATTAGCCAAGTCACTAGAAATTACCTCCTACTATATAAGACCTAAAACATGGAACAGAATTAATAAACTTTTAAGAGAAGGAAAACGAAATGCTCAACCATTAACTTCGAAAAATATGGTCGAAGAATTGTGTAATATATTAAAGATTGACGGTAGTAGATTACTTAAAAGTGACATATATACAAAGTTTTTAGAACAATACGAACAAAATATGAAAAAAAGTGATAGTAGTGAAGATATTATTATTCTTGAAACTCCCATTCCTAGTATAGATATAACTAGTGAAGACTCTGATGAATATATATCAGTTTATGATAATGACCAGGAAGAAATACAACTCCCAACATCATCATCATCATCATCATTATCATCATTTTTGTCTCATGGTAAGTAATTTTACTTACATTTCCCTAAATAAAAATAATTAATAAATTTAAACTGAATATGTTTGTCTGTATATGTTTTTACTCGATTTTATGCACATAATGTTAATGAATATAGTTAAACCTTGATTTTTTTCAACTTAGTTATTTATTATAAAACCTAAAAAAATTGTGTTTAACCCGCAAAACTTTAAGCTGAGTTAAGTTTTTTTTTTTTATGAATTTATATATGTACATACAAAATTTACAAAGTAAAACAAATAAGGTCCTGTTTTTTTTGTTAATTTTTTATTTTGTTTGTGCTTTGTATAATAAAACAAAAGCTAAAAAATATTTGTATTAATGTTGTTTAATGTTCTTTTGGGTTTTTTTTATATATAACAGCGGATTTTTGCTAGTTTAAACTATTTCCTAATTTAAACTTCTTTCTAATTGCATTTTTTAAGGTTTTTTGGATTCTTAAAATTTTACACCAACCTGCCTAAAAAAATATCAATAACATCTTTGAAATTATTTAACAAAAGAATTACTAATAGCTTATGCAGTATTGGGTTATAGCTTTTATTTTTATCATAATTCTTACGAGATTTTTTTTTTGTTTATGAAGTAAAGTTGCTATTTTTTTTTCAATAAATTTACTAATCCTCTAATTTATACTAAAAAAAGGTTTTTTAATCATATACATATCACTTTTGCACCATTACTGCATGTGTGTATGTTAAATTTTGAACGTGTTTTCAAATTGTAATCACTAACAAATAAAAAAAAAAAAACATTATTTTTCATTAAACAATTCGCAGATTTCCCACCATTACTTTCAACAAAATTTATGTTAGAAAAATCGGAAGCAAAAGATATAAAAACAAAAGATGATACTCAGGAGTTTATTATAAGCGAATCGAAAATTGAAGCGCAACAAATAAAAAAGGAAAAAGTAGACGATTTCATTGAAGCTGAACCTCAGAAGTTTATTACAGATGAAACTATCATTAGATTGCAACAAATTAAAAAGGAAAACGTCAATGATTCCAATGAAGCTGAATCTCATGAGTTTATTACAAATGAAACGATTATTAAAACGAAAGTTGCTATTAAAGTTGAACCTCAGGAGTTTATTGCAGATGAATCAGACACTAGAGACCAAGAAGTTACATTTCAAATTGATTCTGCAGATTCAGATCAGGAATATGTTGATATTTATGACATTGAAGAAACTTCAAGTGATACACTTTCAGATGCTGGGACATTGATAACCATTGATATAGAGGAGGAAATGGAATTGATTGATAATAGTCAAGCTGATAAACATGTTGAAAGAAAAAACTTTCAGGAGATAATTGAAATTGTGGAAAGCCTGAATAAAACTAAGACAAATGATTGCAGTTTTTTACATGAAACAATAAAAAATAACAATTTAAAAACAATTAATAACAATACAGCGCTGAAAAATTTTGATGTTAAAAAAGAATCACCAAAACAAGAAGAAGAATTTGAAACCTACTCACTTGTAGACAGTGATGAAGAAAATGTTGATGTTAAAAAAGAAGACGATCTGGATAAGATTAAAATTAAAGAAACCTCGATTACAACAACGACAAACGATTATAATTTTCCAGAAATAAAGAAAGAAAAAGATGGCTTTAATATGACAGAAATAATCCCTAAAAACAACAACGAAGTTGAAACAATGTTTTATAAGAATCTAAACAAGGAAAATAAACCGGAAAGTGATGATGAATTTGAAACAGTATTAGAAATTGTACCCGACAGCGAAGATGACGAGAGTAGTGAAGGTGGTTTAATGGAACTAGACAGACTAATCGAGGAGTCTAAAAGGCAATTAGAAGAAAGCAATGCAATTTCAAAAAGCATAAATACAACCAAAAGACAAGTTGAAGCTGAAAATGAATTCAATGACAATATACCCTCAACATCCCGTTTAATAACACGAAATTTTGACGACATACACCCTTATAAAATGCCAAGGTATGATAAAGAAGATGAGTTTATTGTCTCGAGTAATAAAGATGCTATTGTATGCCTTCATGGTATTAGAGAATATCTTAAGACAAGAAAAAATAACTCGGCTACTACTCTTGTTAATAAATTACAATTATACTTTATAAATGTTTTAAAAAAATAGATCTTTAAGATTTTAAGTTTAATTGTTAAAGTTTATTTTAGTACTAAAGAAAATTTAGGCCAATTAAGGCAAAATGATATTTTCTATAAATTTAATTTTTGATAAAAAAAACTTTCAAATTTGTTAATAATTTCAACTACAAACCAATTACTAAGCTATAGTGAAGTCTTGACTGAGTAAAAAATTTCATCAAGTTATTATTTTTTTTTTTGGATTTTTGTAAATTTTAGTTTTTTTTTAACAAATTAAAACGTTGAATAAATAAATGTGTATAACAAATTACCTGCGTACCTCTTTGTAACTTAACTGTGATATTTTTTAAGACTGTTTTTTATTTTAAAATATTTTTTTACGACACAAATAAAGAATGTAAAAATTTTTACCTAAAACTTCCACCATGTGTTTTTTATTTATCCTAGACAACAACCTGTACCAATTTTGGCTTATACTGTAAACATATTACCTAAAGTTACTAATGCTAGTGTTCGTGCACCTGCTAGCAAGCAATTATGTTAAACGGAAAGTGTTTTTGTCTTTGCTTAAAATTATAACATACATAATCTGTAGTGCGCTTCTCCTACTAACAACTAGTTTTACGATAATCGAATCGTTCAAAACAGTTCACCAAAAATTTATTTATTTTTTCTATTTAGAAAAATTTTGTTTGCAACAGTAGTTATTGTCAACAATAATATGTTGCTTATTTCAATGAAAATAAATTCATTTTGATAGTCGACTCATAAACCATTTATCCGAGTCTCAGACTTGGCATGACTAGTGGTGAAGTTATTTAGGATATTTCTTTTCAGAAATGCCACAGATTCTTACTTTAAAATAAAGCTGCTTACAGTAATAAGTGAATCACTATTTTTTTTTTATTGCAAACAATAAATAATGTCGCTATATGTCGGTTCGTTAAAAATTACTGAATTGCTCTACTGATAGATGTGTTTCACCACACATTTATTTAGCGTGTTTGTTTTCTTCTACAATATCTGGTGTAGCTAGATCACTTCACTGGGGTCCCTTTAAAAAAGATAATTTGGTTTATTTGTTGTATAAGTAAGTGTTTACATTATATATTTTGGAAAGGGGGCTAAAATTTTTCTAGTTTTATAGGAACTTTCTTTATATTAATTTTATGATTTTTTTTATTTCCATAAAATACATCAAACAAAACTGGATATAAATATGGGTATGTTATCCCAAAAATAATATTTTAATCTATCAATAGCAGTAAGTGGCAGTACTGTAGCTTTAACGGAAAATTCCTTAACGAGAAATACATAGCTTTCAACTTAGTCAGTCATTTGGTTTGCAAATTATCAACCATACTGATTTTTTTTCTTTTTATGTGTTACTGAATAGAACGGCATAAACATTTAAAAAACGAGATTTACAATTTCCATGACTCTTTGAATAATGGCCTCAAAGTAAAAAAGAAAAATTGCTCTAATTTTTACATTGTAGGCAACAACACGAAAATTTGGGGCCATTTTTCAAGGAGCCAATTTCCATATAGGAATATGAAACGTACAATGATTATGGCAATACTGTAGCAAAAATGGAGACGTTTTTTGAACGTGATATACTTTTCTGCTAAGTCTGGTTACTTGTAGTAATTTGGTTTGTGAATTTGCTAGTTTTAGCAAATAATCAGATATATTGTTGTTATGTGTATATACGAACATACTTAAATGGTTTTTGTCCGCAGCGCTGTTTTTTATTATCGATTTACATAAACTATACTGATGAGTTGATAGGAAGTAAAAGCCCATGCGAAACCGGCTTAAAAGAAAATATAAAAGAATTTGCACCAACAACAACAAAAAAAATGTTAACAGGCAGAACAACATTAAGATTAAGTTGGTACATAATTAGCAAACAAATCCATTCATCAAAGGTTTTTAAATAAAGGATTTGTAGGTTCACCCTATTTTTTCTCAATTTTATATTAGGGTGGGTAAATTTTTTTTATCACGTCCCAAAATACCGTCCGTTTCTTTTATATATGTATTGTGTCGCCAAGGACACTTGTTCTTCCACGTGGACTAAGACCCGAACAGATGCAATATCACTAATTTTCTTAATAGGTAGTACTATTAATAGATGACTTCCCTTTTTACCATTAATTTTAAGGACGTATAGTCCTTGGTGACATGAAACGAACAATTCTCGCATACTTGTCAAACGGTGGAACCGCATGTATATACATATGGGCAAATCCTGCGTGACGCAAGCTACATTCGTACGCGTTTTTAGATTAAAATATAAACATTTTTTGATCTTTTAATTTATACGTAGTGTTTAGTGGGATTTTATTTGTACTTTCGAATGGCATAAAACATAATATTGTAACAGGTATTTGTTGTGAAATAATTGGTCACAAAGTTTCGTGACGCACGCTACAAAAATTGGAAGTAACTTTTAACTTAGAGTGTGTTTTCGTCATTTTTAGCGAATTTTGCATAATAAAGCATAAATAACCTAAATCCTTCAAGAAAGATGAAAATAAGAGAAATCTAAAATAGCTTAATTGGAGGCAAAAATATTTGTAGTTTTTTTATTAAAAGCCGTGAATCCTTCGTGAAGCACGCTATATTTTTTCCAGTAGAGTAATTCCATGTTATTTTTACCAGATGGTTTCCGATTTTGTGAATGTATGTAGTAATGCACGTATATATTGAAAACGGTTTTATTTTTTTTCAATTTTGATAAGCAGTGGCAACCCTGTAGCTTTGAATTATTGAAAATATTGCGGTGAAGCCTTCATTTAAAAGGTCATAATTATACCCTTCACACACACACATGTGTTAAGG
>NDXZ01057778.1:0-16098 GCA_003055125.1 Paykullia maculata | reverse complement strand
TCATACAAGAAATGATTTATAATACAGTGAGCATTAGCATAAATGTTGTAGTAAAAATTGTAAAAACAAATAATAAATAAATAAAGCCTATTGTAACAAATTTCAATAGATAATATAACATCAAAAAAAAACAACACTAAAAGACCTTGACATATCTTTGCATACTGTTTCTTACCTGCTTGAAAATAGAATTCTTTCGATTTCTCTACTTAATGTTTTTTTATTTTTTTTTTTAAAAGAAACATTTATAAACATTTATAACATTCTTTCAAAATAAATAAAATACGAAATTAAATTAGCCCATGTAAAGAAACGTAAAATTGTGAACATACACCCCCTCAAAAGAATAAAGGAGTAAATTATTTGTGTTTTCTTTTAAATTTCTTTTGAATTTAAATTTAATTTTACTGTCGTTATGACGAAGGTCACAAATAGTTATAACATATTTCAGGGTGACCAGCAACTATGTTATAGGTGGAACAGTGTGCTATTTATTAAAATGTGTAAACAATAATTTTTTATTTGACAGACATATAATCAATCTTGATTATGTTTAAACAATAGAAAGCCAGAAGGAAGTTAAACAGCGGGTGGTGCAGTTAACTTTCCTAACAACAATAATAAATATATATTTATATGTTTTAATATAAAACTTTAATTAAACATTTTTTATTTGGGTTGGAAAAAATGTGCCACTTAATTTTTAATTTCCTAAACCTAATAATTAAATTAATTTAATGTTTTTTTTTTTAATAAAAAATATCTTTATGGTTTTGTTTTATTAAAATAACATATATAAGTACATACATATATGTATGTAAATTAAAAAAAAAACTTACATTGTTGCCAGGGCAGAAAAGTAAGGGAAAACTTTTTAAATTTGAGTTATAGGTGGTCACTATTTCATACGTTACATACTAATGAAGGGTCGTTACAATCATAATTGTTTTCAAACAAAAAGTAATGTCTTAGTGCCTTTAGTATTTTTGCTTTATTACTTTTAATAAGAGAAGTTTTAACAAATTTTAATATAGAGTACACTTTTATAAAACAAAAGGGTCAAAACTAGCCTATACTGGACTCACGACAAACCAATATATGAGATTTTGCTACAAACAATTTTTTGAACATTTTTTTTTTTGCAATTTTAACCCAAGACGTAAGTCAGCCAATGTTACACAATTACAAGTTTACAGGTTTTTTATATTGATGATCGCAAAATTAAAAGGTATATTTTTATTAATATAAAAACTGTTTCTCTTGATTTTTGATACGAATATTTACAAACAAGTTTGTTATTTTCGTTAACCTCCAATTCCGAAAGGGCAACAAAAGGCAATTTGATTCTTCTTCGGTCCTAAAAGGTCACCAAATTTTATGATATGGTAATATTTAATTTTTTACATCAAGGTGAAATTGCCTGCAAACAAGATCATAAGAATTCAAATTCTTTAATCACATTCTGTAAAGATCGATTAGTTACTTCTCGTAGGTAACAAATAAGGTTCTCTAATGCAGATCCTTGAAAAGCTTAAAAGCCCTAACACCATTTTCATTGAAATTGAGAAAATTCTAAGTGAATTTGAAATTCGAAATTTTAAATTGACACAATTCCAAATAAAAATGAGAATTTAAAATTAAGATTAAGAAAATTCCAAATGAAAAAGAAAATTTAAAATTTAAATTTAGAAAATTCTAAATGAAATTGAGAAATTTGAATTTGAAATTGAAAAAAATTCATATGAAATTAAAATTTAAAAAATTTTAAGATTCAATACTTAGTCTAAGGTCACACAGGACGATTTTAATTGCCCAACTTTTTCAATATATTCTTTTGAACTTGCTTTTATGTTCACATACGACATTTTCATCGGCAATTTTTGTTTTTTTTATTTACACACCAACAAGCGAAACACAGAATGAAAAGCAATGTCAAATGTTCAACTAAAAAAAAAACAAATGAGAGAATTGCTTGAAATAGCAGAGTACCGGCGATTATTTTTCCCTTTTTATTCTCTTTACCGCAAACTAACAAAAACATCTATAAACTCAAGACTTGCGCAACTTTAATTGTCGTGTGTGACCTTAGACTTAGAGCTGAAAAACAAGTCAGAAAAGTGGTTGTTCTCGTGCTAGACTCCGCACAATACAGTCACTACCTACATACCGCGGCTCAAACATGCAGTTGATTGGGACAATTTGTACGTACATCAGGCGTTTTTTAAATGGACAGTCGTAGATGTTCGTTTACTGCATCAAAAGGTTTCTTAAAAAATGGAAAGAGTTAGGGAATGAACTATCAGAGCTATATTGCTTTGTGATATTGTGCCCTGCCACAGTTGCCTACAACTTATTTTCGAAAACTCTTTAGCCACGCTTTTACGACTACGCCCCTAGTCGCCAATGCTTAACCCAATTGAAATTATTTGATCCAAAATAAAAAGTAACGCAAAGGCTAAGATGAATGTACCAAACGTAAGTTCACCCAATGTTGCGAAACAGAGGCTTGGCTTTTTTTAAGAGGAAAGTAATGCTTCAAAGACATGTATTACCACTGGAGATTGCAGTAAAGCTTATAGCTACTGTACATATTTCAACGTTTTCCCAGTCTGCTTTAGATCTAGAAGATATGCCTGTTGGTCAATAAAACTGATAAAAAAGATTTGTATTTATTATCAAATATTTTTTTTCTGTTTTGTTTTATGTTATTGTTATTTAAACACATTTTATATAGATAATTATATATTCCTATTTGCAAATTAAAATTTCTCAATTAAATTTGCAATTTTCTCATTTTATAATTAAAACTTGTCAATTTAATTTGGAATCTTTCAATTTCAAATTAAAATTTCTCAATTTCATTTGGAATGTTCTCAGTTTCAAATTAAAGTTGTCAATTTTAAATTGAAATTAAAATTCGCAATTTTATTTAGGATTTTCTCAATTTCAATAAATAATGGTGTAGCTCAAAGTTTTTTAACCAATCCCCCTAACAAATTGACAATAATTGAAAGAAAGATCTTTTATAGCTTATAAGCGCTCTGGTCACCCTGATTGCATACAAGATACTTTTATTTTCAAATTTTACTATATATGTGATATTTTCTTTACTGACATTTTAATGTTCTTTTTTTGTACTCCCACCTTTCGACGTGACTAATGGTAAAACTTTTACGTTAAAATAATATTATTTTACGGGGGTTTTTTGTGTCATTTCAAGGTTGGCACACATTTCAATGTGTATTTGTTTTTTTATTTTTAAAAATTTCTTCGATTTGCTACTCAGATAATTTGAAACAAGTAACAAAGTTTAAAGATATAAAAATATCAAGAGTTTTTTGCGGTGTGTTTTAATTGCGATTCCATTATACAAAATTGATTAGCAATGATTAAATGATTAAATGACTAAAAAAATTTTGAATTATATGAGAGCCTAAATTATTTATGTATTGATTGTTAAAATTTTACTTACATAATTCGTGATAAAATTTTATCCAATATTTAATAGAGTTTTTTAAACGTTAGGAAGATTGTTGAAATTAGTAAAAAAATCTGCAGCTAATTTAGTCTGACCTCTGTAAAATTTATCAGGCATTGCTGGTAAATTGATATTAATATTTTTGATGATTTTATAATAGCCAAAACTAAAATTAAAACCAACCTGGTTCTGTATGGGCCCAAAAAATTATGTGCAACAAAATTAAAATTTATATTGCGACCTGGGGCCTAATCGTCGCTTTCGATATCGAATAAACTATCGTACAAGAAAAAAGTTCGATACCTATCGGCATTCGGCATTCGATTGCCGTTGAATCGGATTGCTTACTTATTGTAAAATATTTAATTTAATTGTAATAGAATAAAAACATACGTTTAGACAAAAGCAAACCATATAAGTATTTACAAACTTATGTTTTTGTTTCTTTAAATGAAAATTTTATATTTTAGAAGAAAATAAATTAACAATTTAAAGTTTCTCAGTACACTGAAATTGCATTTTATGAATCGAGTGATGTGAGTATTAAATTAGCGCTGAAACAAATATAACGAAAGTTGTAATAAGATACGGGACCATATAAAACTGTCGTTGTTAAATGATTTGTAATTTAATTTATTTTATAAGAAAAACGATCAAATTATTGACACTAATAAAACTAAATAAAAACAAGTAAGAGCGCTATATTTAGCTGTGCCAAATCTTATATACCGTTCCCTACGTGTATGCGTGTATGTATGTGCATATGTACTCACATGTGTGAAAGGTATTCAAAGTATTTCAGTTCATATACATAGATTTTTCGCCCATATCTTTGCTGATTTTGGGCCAATCAGTAAATTAGTTTAACCGAAGGCATGTCTTACACATAAATATAAAAACTTTTGTGTAAAAAAACATTTTTTTTTGCTTATATCTCTAAAAAAAATTTTTGTTTATGTCTCGAATTTTTTTTTTGTGAAATTTCCCAAAAGACACAAATATTACAATTTTAGTGTAAAAAACTAACAAAAAAAAAAAAAATTGGTAGTTGTCTTTTTTGGTTTATATCTCGGTCAGTTATTAGGTGATTTTACTGGTTTTAAATAGCAAGTAGGTCGAGATAATTTCTGATAATTTGATATCAGTACCGGGTTTGTACAAGATTAGGGGACTGAGAAAAGAAGATTTAAATAGACAGACGGACAGACGGACAGGCGAACATAGCTAAATTGACTTTACAATCTATAAGGATCCAGGATATATATACTTTATTGGGTCGCAAATGGTTAATTGGTTGGTTAACGTGGTAGGTTGCTACGCGCAAACTGTCAAGTAAAGTCAGGTGACCCCGTTTTGACCAGACCACACCACTTGTCAGATGTGACGCTCCCCAGGACAGGAAGCCCATGGGGAGATAGGAGTACTAGATCCACCCCGTCGTCATCAGGTACCTCAGCAGGTCATTCAGCCCGACCTAAGACACCTCATGAAGATCATCTAGTATATATCCGCCCGGGAAGCTCTGCCTTTTGGCAGAAAGGGTGGGGCACTCGCAGAGAAAATGAAACACCATCTGCTCGGCATCGCCGTTCCCGCAACTGCGACCATGTGCGTTGTATGGAAGCCCGAGTCGCTGTGCATGTCTCCCCAGCGTCCAGTGGCCCGTCATTACCGCAAGCAGCCTTGATATATCATTCCCACCATGATTCATGAGCTGCGCTGTACGTCTGATATTAAAGCACGGCCACATCAGCCTGACAATCCTGCACGTGTCCATACATCCCCACCTATTCCCAGCTCTGCCGAGAAAGTGACTGAAGATGCTGCTTCTAATAGTCCCCAGCGGAGTTGCGACTGAACATGCGCTGGAGACATCCAAAGCTGATCCTTCCTTAGCTAATTCATCTGCCTGTTTATTGCCATAATAGCCCCTATGCGCAGGGACCCGGACTAGGGTCGCAAATGAATATTGTAGAAATTACAAACGGACTGACAAACTTATATACATATACCCTTGTCATCTGAGGTGAAGGGTGTAATTATCGTAACCAAATTTTTAATTAAATTTGTACTTTTAGCTGTTATTTTAAAAATACCACTTAAAAATTCAATCTATGTTGAACTCAAAATTATTTAAAAAAAAATTAAATATTTTGCTTTTTAAAATTTCGGGCTCAATTGATTTTATTTTGAGATCAATTTTTTGATGCTCATGTTGGCAGTGTGTTCTTCCACTTTTATTATAAACTTTATCAATCTATCTAGCCTAGAAGCTTTATTCTTTTGATACTCCTCTATTTTTGTAATGTCTGATTTTAAGAACTCCAAATTTGTCATTACTTTACTTTTTGTTGAGCATTAAGGATTTGTTAGTTTCAATGTTGAAACTTTTTCATTTTTAGTGTCATCTTTTGAATCAAAGACAAAATCCATTAAATATTAATCTCATGATCAGATGAAGATGTCTCATTACTTTTAACAGTGCCACAACTTTGAATTATTAGTTGGTGGGCCAATAAGTTTAAACGCACAGTAAGTGTTTCCCACAGTCTGTTTACAACAACTTTTCCCTGTCCACAATTTGACAGAAGGTTTTTTTTTTGCTAAATGGGGGTGCTCTGACAGAACTCACCTATTATTTCCTTTTGTTTGGCATTTACATTTACATTTTACACTTGTCCTGACAACTAACGATTAAATACATTTGTTTCATTAAAAAATGAATAAATCTTTAATTTTTTTACTTCTTTGTAGACCACACAAATTGAAATATATTTCTTTGCGATTTACGACAGTTTTTTTGGTTTCGAACAGTTTTACAAAGTTAAGATGGATGACTCGCTATCGAAAGCTATCATTTCAATTTTTTTTTTCGATTTTTTGCCATAATCCCAAAATAAAAAAAGTCGATCAAAATGACTCGATATCGACAGCGGCGATTAGGCCCCTAAATAATTTGGTAGCTTTTTAAGCTTCAATCATAAAGATTTGCCAGGGTATATTAATCATAAATGTCAAAAAGTTAACGCAGTATGACAGTTCGTTTGAAAGCTTATATTTCGTTAGATTTATCGGGCTAAAAAACATCATTTACTTCTTTAAAGATAAATCTGTTTTTTATGCTTAAATAGGATATAAATATTAACTTATCGATGATTGACGTGATACTACAAAACAATACACAATTTGCGCATTATTCCAATGTCTGGATAGGGTGAGATATTAAAGTATAGACTACATATAATTTCTTATGTATTTTAAAGTTTTTAACTAAGAACAATTTTTTCCGTTTATGGTAAAACAGTTTTTATTAAAATTATTGCATTAAATATTGCTTAATATCGTGAATTAAAATATCTCGAAAACTAGCGATAGCAGCTTTGAAATCAGAGTTCCAAAAAAATTGTATATATGTTTACTGCTAAAATTATTTAGCTTTACGATTAGTATAATGTTATTAAAGCAAAACATATATAGTTTTTTTTTGCTGATATTAAACAAATTACTAGTATTAAAAAAAGGACAGTAAAATTATTCATGGTAGGTTAATAGTCAAACAATATTAGGGAAATTATTAAGAAATATTTTAACATTAATAAAAATCTAATTCTTAGGCCTTATAAAGATGGGCGTAAAAATTAAAACTATAAAAAAAAGTTGTGTTAATTTGTTCCACTTAAAAATTGTTATTAAGTTTTATGTGCTTCTTTAAAACTTCCCCCGAAATATGCTACATTACCTTAATTTCAACTAAGACCGAAAATAGGCCACACAAATCTTTTAATACTATCATATACAAAGGTATTATTGTGTGTGCGCATAACGCACAGCGTGGTCATTAAATATTAATAAAAAAGAATTATTAAGGAAAGTGTATATTAAGGCGTCTTCTTAATATTTGTTCATTTTTTTTTTGGTCTTCGTTTATTTTTTTACTTATGTTTGTTGTTGTTTAAGAGTACAAAGGTTTTATGTAGAATTTTGGTGAAAATCTTGTTAAAGAATAAAAAAGGTTTCGGTATTAAATAATTCACATTCTTAACAAAATTTAAATAAAAGTGAGTCACAGTTTAAGCATACGATAAAGAAGTTTTAATTAACAACATGAAATGCAATACCGTTAAGGGGTCCTAAAAGTTTAATTAAGTTGCATTCATAAATACATAACTAGAAACAAAAGTAAAAAATTATAATTTGTCTTTGAAATTAGCTTAAACACAATCTTAATGCGAGTAACAGTATTAAGTTATTTTGAAAATTACTTTTTAACGCGAAAACTTCAAAAAAATATATTAAATAAAATTAAATATTTTTCAAGCTTTTGCAGAAAAAAACAACACAAAAATTTGTTTGGTTGTTGTTATTACTGGCGCTACTTTTCTTTTTTTTAATTATACATTAACGTGTCCTTAAAAGAGAAAAAAAACAAAGTTAGTTTGTTTTCGTTAGGGCATACATATACATACATAGTTGCTTGCTTAAAGTCTGTTAATGTATAGCATAATTTTAAGTGTTTCATTAAAAATGCTATGCAACAGAAAATCTGTATTTTTTTTTTAAAGCAAAGAAAATAAAAATAACCATTAAATTTTAACTACAAAACAATATATTCATAAAAACATAATTTATGTACGATTTTGTTGCTCGTAAGTTTTAAGCAACAATAAGGAGAAGCAAAAAATAAATATTTTAGATGCCTCTATGTGGCTTGAATAAGTGCGAACAATTTTTTTTTAACCTTTTTGATTTTGGCTGTTAGTTTTTCTCCACGCAGCAATCACCGATCACATACATACTAGGGTTGGGAAAAAAATATTGATATATTAATATATCGATATTTTTAAAATAGCAATCGATATGTTTTGTCGATATTTTACTTTGCAATATATCGATATATCAATATTTTTTCTTGCAATTTTTTATCAATTTATTTTAAATCTGCTTTTGTGTTTGTTATTAATTTGCAAAAAAATCTTCTTGTCACATTCTATAACGAGTAGAATATATTGGCAGTTACGGCGCGTTTAACTTGATTCCTATTAAGGTATTTGTAAGTCTATAGCAACAAAATTCTGTTCACACCCGCAACTCCCAAGTGTGAAAACTGAACATTTTTTTATACAGTTTAATAGCTGGATTACATTCAGCGTTAGCTTTTCTGTTGTGCATAATTTGTAGGTTATGTTTCGATTACGTTGTTTTATTTTTAACACAACATTATCCATGTGAATTTTTGTATGTCCAGGATTTCATGCCTGTTCATTTTTAAGTCAAAGTTGGATATTAAGTTTGTCAGGCCCCCTCAGTGTCTTTGAAAAGAGTTGTTTCAGTGGTAAACCTGACAGTTCCGGATAGCAGAAGCCGTTTGACAGGTGAACATATCAAACAGAGGGTGCTCCATATGTCAGTATCTGATTATTACTGGTTTAAATAAATAACAGCGCCTTACTTCTTAGTTTAACCACAAATATAGTTTTCTGTATTAATTGTTAACCGTTAAACATCAATAAAAAATTACTTTTTGCTAAATAAAGTTCGTTTTTCCTGTATTTTATGAATTTACAAACAAATATCGATATATCGATATTTTAAAATCGATAGATATTGACCGGCAACGATATTGGAAAAAATATTGAATTTTTTTTTGCATTTGCCCATCCCTAATACACACTTTAAAACCTTGAACACTATGATTCAGCTGTGGAAAGCATTGACGGTATATAATATAAAATTTATGACAAACACTTAAAAGTATGCTTTAAAATATATAAATAGAACAGGTTATTTTTCGTTTATATTTTTTACAAATTTAGCCATTTTCCGGTCTTATAGATGAAAAATTATAAAATTTGCATTTTGTGTTTAGCCCAAAAAAAAAACTTTGTTTTGCGGTTTAATGTTATGTACAACGCAAAACAGAGCATGTTGCTTGGCAGGAACCTCTTGTTATTATGGTATTAAAAAATAATCGGTAATGGAATCGAATACCTAGGAATATGAAATTTATTAAAACATGACGCTATATTAAATGGTTATTTCTTTACCGTACTAATTAATCATTAGTACTTATTTAAATTTTCTACACATAAACATTTACTTCTATAGAGTGGCAATTTGTATACAGTTGCTTTCAACGTTTTCATAATGCCTTGACTTATTTGTGGTACATTTTTTCTAACTTGATATTTACACTTCAAAATGCTGGTCAAGTCATATTGAAGGCCATAAAACTTAATAAAAGTGGAAAATTTTTTTAGAACCAATTGAATTTTTGTATCAATGCTGCTATAGGATGGGTATTATTTTTGTAAATGACATTGCTGAGTTTTTGTCTAAATGTTTACAGCTGTACAAAAATATTAAGTCAATTGAATAAAGAAGTTGAACTTACACTCAAACTCTTTTTGTCCACTTTTATGGCGGCTCTTTAAAAGACAAATGCGGGAATTAAATTTAGGTCTGAACTAAGTCTCCTACGTAAAAGAAAATTAAAAATTTTTGTTTCTAGTGTTTTAAAATTCGTTAAAGTCACTTTTAGTGGCCATTAAATCTTATTGATGGCTTAGAAGAGTAGACCTATTCATTTGTTTTGTCTAAGTTAAAAGGCAAGCAACCAAACGAATTGTATATATTTGACGTTTTATTAATTACTGATTCTGATTTGCAAATAGTTTTTAATGTGTCTGAAACAATTTATCGAAGGAAGTCTTTTTTCTCTGTTAGGGTCAAATCAAAATACTTAAGATGTCTCCCGACTTAGACAAGCTTAAATTTTGTCTACATAAAGCTTACGTTTCATATTTTTTTACATCCATACAACGGTAATGGGCCCAAGAAAAAGTAAAAATTAAAATTTTATTAAAATGAAGATATGTTTGTTTATCATATCAATATTTGTTTAAAAAAAAAAACAGATATAAATTTTAATTACATAAAAATGTTTTGAAATATATTTTTATTGCAATTTTTCTTGCCACATAACAAGCCAAGCAAACAAACGTAAATATCAAATATCTATCTTCTCTTGATATATTAATTTGAAGTGTTTTTTTTAACTAACATTCAAAATTCTATTTTCGGTAGCAATTTTTATTTATTTCGACATTTTTTTTAAATTAATTTATTTTCTCTTTTATTTATTTATTTTTTTTGCGATAAAATTAAAATTACCGTAAAGTGTGCCGAACATAAAGTTAAACAAACAACAAATAAATGATAATCAAATTAAATGTGAAAAGGACGTGTGTATTTGTTTGTGTTTTTGTTTTTGACTGTATGAATTTCATTAAAAAATATTACATTTTCATTAATATAAAAATTTGTTACCTGCCATTTGCTTATAAATATTGTCAAAAAATATATACAAATAACACAATTTAAAAAGAAAAACAGAAATAAACATAAGATATAATTTTTATAGGAAAAATATAAAATTTACAAATTTAAACGTTTACATTTTGTGTTCTTTTTTTTGATAATTTTATGAATTTATTTAGAAATAACGTGACAGAATGATGAAGGTAGAGTTTTATGATAAGTAAATTACTTTTTTTTGCAAATAATAATAATAATAAAAAGTAAAATAGAGTATTTTATTCGTTCAAAGTTTTTTTTTTATTGCTAATGTTGCCGGGCGTATGATTGATATTTAATGTTATCAGTTAAAAACAATTAGACGCTTCAGTGCGTTTTTATATCACACTTGGTTCAGCTTGAATCATGGAATTTATGCGTAGTTGCTATTATATTAGTGTGAGCGTATTAAAACACCGCTTTTAAGTTTTAAAATGAATTTCTAGGAATTTTTGTTAAAAAGAAAAATTAGTTTTGCCTTTGCTTGAGTCTACGTGATTGCGACAATTTTAATTTTTTTATTTTTCACAGTTTGAATAACATGATTGAAGTTACCCAATTTTAATAGCCTGGTTATAATGAAAAAACAGAAATCTTTTTTTCCTGCACTCAACTTTCTAACAGGTGTTTTAACGCATGCATGTCCGCTTGATATAAGGATAAATTTTTCCCCTTTTTTACATATTAACAGCCGTATTTATAACAAATACTTAGCATAGAGTAAGTATATGTGTCATTTTTAATGTATTTTTTATCTATTCTGCTAAACTCATGTTAACTTAAAATCAAACTCTTATAATTGGCAGCTAGATATTCATTATAAATAAACGCTTTGCCAACATTTCGCTTAGCCTAATCGGCTTGTTAGTGAGCATAAAATTGTGTGCGACGTATACGTAGGCTCTAATTTTTCGTTATAGATACGGACGTATCTAAAAACTAAAGTATTATGCAAGTACTTTTATAATAGAGAATATTAATATAAATTTTTAAATGTTAGATTTCACTGCTTCCAATTTTTCTGGTCGAATTTTTTTTATGAATGGTTTTTTAATAAAAGTCAGGTTAATGCCTTTAATCAATAATGTCAGGTTACTGCGGAAAACATACTCTAAAAGATCATATAATTAGTCGTTATTGTCACAACTAGTTTTTGTAAGCTGGGTTCCTCCCAGCAAAAACTTTTAAAATTTGGGTCATATGTAGTACTTATTTCATACGTAATACAGTAATAAGGAATCATTACTAACATCATTATTTCGAAATAAAGAATAATACCTTACTGATAATGACTGGAATAACTACTTTTTATTTGGTTTCTTTTAGTAAAAAAAAAAAATAAGTTACTTAAAAAGTACTTAAAGCACCATATCATATCATCACCACTGCTAACTAACTAGTGTTTAACATTATCCAACTTACTAGGAAAGTAACGTTTTTGCTGGTCTTAAACAATAATATCGCCGTTCTTTTTGCAACACTGAAGAGTCATAGGAGCACAAAGGTATGAAAAAGTGGAAAAATTTTATGCTTTAAGTATATACGTACGTACCCATACTAGTAAAAATCCACTAAAGACAAAATGTTACAAACGAATTGTAATAACAATAAATTTAATAAGTAAGAGCGCTATATTTGGCTGGACCAAATCTTATAAACCCTTTACTATGTGTAACCCATTTGGGCAAATCGTCCAATTTTTTTCAATAATATCTTTAGAGTATCTCAAAGCAACAAATTAATAATTTTTTTGTGTAAAAAAAGAGGCAGTCGTCTTTGTTTGCTTATATCCCAGCCTGTTTTTTCAAAAGTATTTCTAAAAGTTTGATACCACAAACATCCTTGAGTAACCTATGAGAGCTACGAGAACTTGATTCGACAGACGGACAGATGGGCAGACGGACATGGCTAAATCGGCTTCACTATTTATAAGGATCCAGAATAAATATACTTTATAGAGTCACATATAAATATTGTAGAAATTACTATTGGAATGAATATCTTATATATACCCTTATGTAAAATAAAAATTAAGATTCACTGCAAACAAGAAGTGACAGCAAGCATCGAGGCCAAAAGCCAGTGGAAATTTTTCTACTATGTTTAATTGAAAGATTTATAAAATTTACAAATTTGCTTTGCATTTAGCATATTGTATTAAAGGTTTGTTTTAAAACTACCAAAACACCTGACTTTATTTATTTTTCCAAAACCTTAAAATTGAAAAACCTTGTTTAATCCATATCTTTGCAAATTGCCCAGGAGAATATAAATTATTTTTGTTTACTAAATAATTTACATATTATATGTCCCCTTTTCAAATAATTTCTTCTACATATTTACTTTAATATTCCAACAAAATGCAATTTAATTTTTCCTGCCCTTTTTACTTAAATATTCTTTCAAGTTAATGACTAGACATATAAAGTTAGAAACTTTTGACTGCCAGCCAACTATGTGGAGTGTCAGTCAGAAAAACTATTTACACTAGACAATTTGACAAGACTCATATTATTTTAAACACTTTAAGTGCCTGTTTATATATTTCATGATAACTCTTCATAAGTATGTAAACAGTTTTGTGGTTGTTGTCTCTGCCAGACTGCAGGAAATGTTAATAAAAGTTATTAAAGACAGTAATAAAAACTAATGAGAAAAAAGACATATGAATTATAAAAATTTACTTTAAACACAACTTTAGAACTTTTTTATTGAGTCTTGAAAAAAGTTGCACCAAAAGTAGTAGACAGCAAGATAGACAAATGATATTTAAATAAAAGCTAAATTAAAATTTTTATACCACTTTCTGACAATTTAATACATGTGTTATACATATATTAAATATATGAATTGCATATTTTAATCAGCTCTAGTTTTGGAGATACATATATGACTGTGTCAAAAATGCTGGAAACGATATTCTTATTCACTTAGATGTATGAGCCGTTTCTCTTAAACACTGAAAATCTACCTAAACGGCAGTACCGAATTACTACTATTTATACTTAGCATTCAGTGCAATATTCATTTGACTTTTTAGTGCCTGAAAATATCTCTAAGCTCTTAGAACAAGAACAAAAACTCCAAGTGCATTTCAAAACGATTTAGGAAGGTACCAAATACATATTGAGCTTTTGAAACAACTTTCGGATCCAACCACTAAAAACAACTAAAACTGTATGATTGTCAAAGTCTTCTTACTACACCAAAGGTTGTTTTTTTATTTTCTCTAAAAGAAAGTTAATAAGAAAATAAAAATTATTCATAGGTTTCAAGTTCAAGGTATGTTGATGAATGCCAACAAGAGCGTAAGAATATAAGTGTAAAATAAGTGTTTGCCAACATAGGCCTAACTTTTAATGTATACCAAAAAACTTGTTATATCCCCTCTTTACAGACAAGTTTTTATTGGGAGAAAATCTACAGAACAAAAACAAAAATAATAAAAAAAATTTCACAAATTTTGTCAACTACTTTGAATTGATATAATAAGGAAACACATATTTTGAAAAAATTGGTTCAAGGACTAACAAAACTTTCTTATATTTTTATAACTCAAAATTATATATTATCAATAAATATCATTAAATGTTTCAAGTTGCATTTATATGGTAGTTTTTGTGTTCTGTGTGTGTACTTTGTAAATCAGAGCAAGAATACTGACTAGTACCTGTCATATATCCTTTTATTAAAAATGCTGTAAGACCTCAAAAATTTGCAATATTAAACAAATTATAAGTTTTCGTAAATAGCATAAGTTGTCACAATACTTTATTTAATCTATTTATTACAAATGATCAATATTACTCATACGCCTTGAGGGGAAAAACAACCAACTGAAGATTCCTAAACGCATATTTTTGCTTCCAAAAATAATAATTTAATAAAAGTTATATCAATTTTTTATAAAGAATATTATTACTTTGAATTTATCTTCTTAAAATCTAGATTGATTAGGAAATATTTGAATTTAATAAAAAGCAAAATAAATTAACAATCAATTTAGTTTGTGTTTAGCAGGAATTGTTTGGAGATACTTTTGCAACAACTGTGAAATATCCGAAAGTCAAATTATATGTCGTCCCAATAACATTGCTTTTTCAAAAAGAGAATAATCTAAAATTTGACAAACAACATAATGAGTATAAAAAATTTATTATGAGTTCTAGAGCAGTCTAACACAAGTATGTATTTAAATATCAAAGCTTATGTGTTTGGAGATCAGTAAAAATAACAAAGTAAAAAAAATTACTTGAATTTCAGAAACTATAAACTCTAGCAACACATTCATATAGCCACCATATCTTATGAAAAAATTTCCGCCATGATTAAAAATGAAGTAACGAATATTTATAAAAAATTATTTTTATGCAATTCAAGTCGCTAGAATGAAGAAGAATAATATATTTTTACCTAATTTTTCATAAATAATATAAAAAACTATTTTTGATGAAAATAAATATCTCCGAAAGAAAACTTTAATATTAATTCAAATTATATTGTCATAGAAATATTACATTTTTGATTGGGAGATGTATTTTTTCGAAGTGGGACATAAATTTAAATTAGCAAAAAAAAAATCTATAAATATTAATTGCAAACAATATTTAATAACCACATCAATTTTAGTATAAATTTGCAAAATAATGGTCGTTATTAGTAAATTGTTGGTCCAAAAATTGCCAGTCGGCAAAGCACAGGATTCCGATTTTTCAAAATGGTTCAAATTTTAGCCATAGCGAGGTCACTTCGACGCCCATAGGGGTATTTTGCCAATTTAGCCGGACATCACTTTTTTTTAAGTTTATATTGCTTCTTAAAAGTTATTGAGTACTCCTAGATCAATGAAGCTTGGCAGAAATATGTGTTTGGCTTATAAAACCTGAAAATAAAAAAATCGGATCAAGGGGAAAAAAGTTTTCCAAAGAATAACTAATCCTACCTCTGAAAAATTATACTTTTTTGAAGTTTTCCTATACTTTTGTTAGCAAATGCATCTTTTATCTACAGCATAAGTTTATTGGTAAAGGGAGGTTTCCCCCCGATAACACACCACCCCCCCGGAACCACTTTGAAAAATAATTTTTTTTTGATTTTTTTTGCTAATTTCCACAAAATATATATTTTTCTATGCAAAATGAGCAAAGACAGAAAAAAGTTGATATTTTCAAAAAATCATTAAAAAAATGACGCAAAAACGCGCAACGTTTTTTTTTTACTCCTATAGAAGAGATTTCATATTTTATCGTGATGTATAACATTTTGGG
>NDXZ01057776.1:0-18282 GCA_003055125.1 Paykullia maculata | reverse complement strand
CCTATGTATACCCTCACCACATGTGTGTGTGTGAAGGGTAAAAAAAGTGCATCAAACGGCAACTTTTAGCAGAATTTTTCATTCTTATTTCAAATGATAAGGAGGAAAACTGAAACAAAAAAAATACAAACTGATGATATGATTTCCTATGCAAAAGTGAGGAAAAGCAAAAAAAAAATAAATAAACTGACAGGCTGATGAAAATTTATGAAATTTTATGATAGAAAATAAAAAAAACATTGAAGTGAACGTGAAGAAATAAAAATGTTGCAGTTAAATGTAATGAAGATGTTGTTAAAGCTTAAAGAGAGGGAAAGATAACTTTAATTTCAATTGAAGAAGAAGAAAAAAGTTTATTACAAAAATTTTTATAAAAATTTCATAAAGAAAAAATATATTAACATTTATATTTAAAGATGATTTTGATTTTACATATGTATCTCAAGAGAATTAAAATTATAAACGCCAAATCACAGAAACAAGTAGTCAAATTATTCGTTCGTTAAAAGTTTGATTTAGTAAATTATTTGAGATATAAATTTAATTTCCAAAAAAATTGTTGTTTCTTTCAACAAAAACCTAATCGTTTTCGCTATGTATCATTCCCATTTCCTTATAATTTCGTTTTCCCTCTTTTTTTTCTCCTTCTAAAACATTTAGTAAAATATCTTTTAATATTAAATGTGCCCTCAGCTTTAGTTGCAGTAACGTTCACGTAAAGAAAACTAATGCAATTAAGGAACCGGACATAAGAAGCGGACAGACAAAAATACATATAAATGTTTTCTTAAAAAAAACAAGTAAAAATGCTACATTTGACTAGACCTTGAATCTTTAAAACCCTACACCAGTTTTATAATACATAAGTACATATGTATGTACACAAATTGCAAAACATACACACATAACAACCAACACTAAGTTTATTGTTGTAATGTGTTTGCTTTACATTTTGGCTAAAAAAAACACAGACAGTGTTCTTTAGGGGTCATAACAAACGAAATGACAAAATTTGTAATACCAACAAGCTTGTCACACTCATGGTGAAGGGGCAGACGTTATGCTGGCAAAAAATAAAACGCGTTTGGACTGTAAGTCTACAGCTTGACCAACTTTTTTATGATATCCCAGCGAAAAGTTACTGTTTCGCCGCAAACTAGTTTGTAAGGGAATGTCAAAGTTCTCAGGCAATACTTGGTTACGTATGACATAATATTTGATAGCGATATTGAAAAGAGGGAGTTGCCTTAGTGAACTTTTTTTTTTTTTACTGGGATAGAAGAACAATAAACCCGTTTTGTTTATATTAATATAAGCCTTGAACAAGGCTTGTATTACATATTTTAAGATAATATAATTTTTTAGTATTTTATAGAGTAAAATGTTTTTATGTTGATATTTGCCAGTAAACGACTCTCTCTCTTTACTTTAAAAAAGTTTTGTAAACAGAAAAATTTTAATTTTATTATGGTGTGTTTCTTTTTAATTTAGTTAGTTTAGTTTAGTTTGTATCAGTTTGGTGACTTAAATATGTTTGTAGTTTATTTTGATTATTTTTTCTCTTCTATAATTATTCGCTTTTAAAATTTGCATTATTGCGAATACCGAAATGAGCCAATTTGCATTTGCAAATACAATAACAACTTTAGTTACCCCTCAAATGACAAGTACTATTTTAACTTGACTCCTTAAGATATGCAGCACAATTGCTGACTTTAAGATGTTTGTTTGATAGATGGCACTATGTACGAAGGTTTTGTGGTAGATTTCTTTTATATTTACCACTATTTTTGGTTCAAAAAAAATGTTTACATTTTTACAAATTTTTTTTCTATTTTGTGCTATCAATAATATTTTATATTTATACATACATATATATTAATTTTCCTATTTTATTTTTTGCTTTACTTTATTTAAAATTATTTTTTTTTTTTGGTTATAAAATTACTCATATGCCATTTTGACGATTTTTGCTTTAAAATTACGATTATTGTAGTTGTCTACAGCATTTTTTACTGAAGTAAAATATTTTAACAAAATTTTTATTTTGATGGTTATTTAAAAGGAATTTTAAACTTCCCATATAAAAAACAAAAACCCTGTCTCTGATTTCAAACGAAATCAAATAACTGGAAGTGAAGTAAGGAAATGTTTTTTCTCAGTATGAAATAGAAAATAAATAAAATTTTTAATTCATCTAGGTCTTATAAAACAACATTTTCCTACAAAAATTTGTTTATGAAATAGCCGGCCGCTCTTTTCTACAACAAGAATTAAAACATAATTTTTTTTTTCAATTTAACCTAAACTATATACATATGTAGATTTTTGGGATATAGTGATATGACTCTAAAAAATCTGGTGGCCCTAAAAAGCACTCTCCTTCCATCTTCTTATTCTATTATTAATTTACATATTTATTTATTTTTTCTATTTTTCCGCATGTTTCTTCGCTTGTTGTTTTCTGGTAGTATGTCAATGATATACAAATATTCGAACTTCTGTGTCACACGGTCAAACAACCGGCTATTAAACAAGCGGTGAAACAGAGTTCTAAAAGTTTTTATGTCAAGTAATTATTTATTTTAACAATTAGTGTTTTTTAAAAGAAAGGTTTTTACTTCTCTTTTTAAGCTTTTACAATTTTACTATGCAACCATCGAATATGATACCCTTATTGGAATGTAATTAATATCTTAGCAAAAAATTGTAAGTTAATAAAAAATTTATTGAATTATTTCAGACCAAAACATTGTCACCCGTGTGATATCTATACATATGTATATATTGACATTTTTCTGTAATAAAAAAAGAAAACCTTTAAACAATTATTTAAAGGCTTAACATTTTTATAAATGCATATTTATTGCAAATTTCCTTATATATAAGGGTTTTACTACATATGTACACCATCATGTAAAATTTTTGAAAATTTGCTTTAAAATAGATTATTAATAACGCTGTATTTAAACTTTTGCCACTACTGTTGAATATTTATTATATGCTCTGGCAGCACTAAGTAAATGTTTTTATTTACTTCTTGTTGTGTTTCTAGATATTTTCAAAAATAACATGTGTATGTATTTACCATAATATGTTATTTTTATTTATATTAATAGTAATAATGTTTTTAGTATTAATACACGGCGCTTTAATTGTTTACAAGTTATCTAATCGTTATGTGGTATAAAAAGTATGTATCAACAAAACTAATAGTAGAATACTACTAGTGGTTAATAGTCTCTACTCACCATGACAATCCGAAAGAGGAGAAACAGCAAACAAGAAAAAAACAAGTGTGGCACCACCAACTTCGAGCGCCCAAATTCAAAAATAAGGGAATTGCAAAAGATCACAAAGCAGAGTTTTAATTGATTTTATGACGGCAACAAGAGAGCAACGTGAAAGTGATAAAAGGAAAACGCAAAGTTTTAATTTTGTTAAGAAAAAGGGTAACTTAAAACACAAAAACGAAAAGAAAATGGTGTAATTTTGTGAAAAATTATAAAATAAAAAGCGTCTAAATTAAAGCGCTTATACAAAATAATATATCAAAAATAAAATTAATTAAATGTTATTTAATTAAAGTGTACGTGTGTGTGAGTTAGTAAGCGTTAATTTGGTGGTGTAGTGATTGTGCTAAAAGATCGTGTCTGTTGTGTGTGTGTGTATGAGGATAAAAACGCGACGAAAAGAAACAATAAGAAAAAAAATTGCCAACTATAAATTTTGTTGAGCAAAACTGGAATTAAATGTAATAAAAGCAAAAACAACAGAAAATACAAAAAAAGAGAATAATAGCGAAAAGCACAGGCACGAAAACCACCATTTTTTCCTAGCAAGGAAAAAACGGGAATCTATAATAAATTTTAAAAAATGAATAGCTTTTGTTAAAAAAAAATTGTTAAATTTAACAACATTGATATTTAACTCAAATTTTGTGGAAATTTATCATAAAATAATTTGTATTTCTTGATTTTGTTAAATCTTCCCTTAAACAATAAACGCGCATATAAAACAGGAAAACACCCTGTATTTCCACAACAACAACAATTGTATATAGAAATTTGAAAGAAAAAAATTGTGTGCCTATTTGTTTGTTTGTTTCTCTGTGTGTGTTCCTTTATATTACAAAAATAAATAACAATGGCGGCTACTCAAACAGTTTTTCAAATTGCTCAAGATTCTGAAAAAGAAAATCCTCGCAATATGCCCTTAAAGGAGAAAACTATGGCTGGAGGAAAGTCACATATTTTACAGCCACTGGGTGCCACCTTAGGTGGCAGTGTTGTTGGTGGCGTCTCTTCAAAACAAGGACGCGCCAATTTTGCCGTACTTAATTCAAATAACAATGCTCGTATACATTTAACAGCTAAAACCAACAACAATAACAAAGTGGTAAGCTAGTCACTGTTAATTGACATTAACAAAATATATTTACAAAGTAACGCAAAAAGGTGGATGATATATGTACATACATAGATACTAATGTATGTAGGTATTAAAAAAAGTGAAAATGTCGACACATTTTATTTTATTCCATTTTAATTTGCGTTGCTTAAATGTGATGTCATCATTTTCGTCCTCTTGCACATTTTTTTATGGATCATCATTGTTGCCAGATGAATTAAATAAAAGTCATCAATATTACTAATCAAAATCATCAAAAATTCGTCAGTGTAAAACATTTGTTTTTGTTAGGATGTTCAAAGCAGTAATATGTAGATTAATTAAATGTTTCGTCTGATACTATTAAACATAAAATTTTATATTTAAAGGTACTGGAAACTTAAATAGTATTAAGAGCTTTGCTCCCTAAATGTTTTAAATGCATTATTTTTTAGGTATTTCGGACTGTTTCTTATTTGTGCAATAAAATTTGATTTTATTGACTATATTATTTTACATTTGAATCGGACATAAAATCTATATTCAGCTGTAAATTTTTTTTATATTAAGTCATAACTAGTAATTCGTTAACTAATTCTAATACTAAAATAAGTTAATAAAAGAATTATTGTAAAATGATTATTTTACAATGAAAACTTGGTTATAGGTAAAATAAGAAAGAAATTAGTTGTAATGAACCTATTTGTACATAATTAAATAAATAAAGTTATCACATACAATTTTTTCAAATTCTTAATAAATTTTTGTAAACATTATTGTGAAATTCCTACAATTTTGTTGCAAATTATCCTTTGTCTCTGGTAACACTTAAGGTTATTGTTGTTTCTCTTTATCTGTGTCTCTTTTCGTAATTGTCAAAGGGTAAAACATAGAGGTGCCACATTTTTTTAAATGGTTCTTAAGAAAATTCATTTTTGTTTATTTAATGCCCCTTCTGATTTAAATTACAAACTGATCAGTGTCGCAATTGTTATAAACATACATAAGCATAAATGCTATACGGATTTTAATTACTCTTGGAGGACACAACAAGGGGACAATATTTAAATCAAAATCAAGTTTATTTCAATGAATTTACAAACAAATACCACCTAAACAACAATTTGCGGCCCTATGTTCCACTGGGAATTAAAGGATTAAATATATAAACAACAATTTAAACAGAAATATAGACCTATAAAATTTTCAAAAATCCTTTTCCGCATTTATTCTTTTTCTGTGTTTCTCCTAAAAACTAGAGTTGGGCAATTTTAATTGCAAGTGTGAACAAGTAGTTTTTAACATTTAATCAAATTGCACAGAAATATATTATTTAATCTAGAAAGTAATTTGTACTTGTGGTACTTTTTTTGAAAAAAAATCGAAACTACCTATAATTACGGTGACCATATTATTTTAATCAAAATACAGAACAAGGACAAAATTAACTATTTTTTAAAATTTTTCTTATACGAAAAATTTGTTGTACAAAACACTAAAAAAAAAAGATAAACAAAAACTTCAAAAAGAAACATAATAGTTAAATTACTAACATAAAAAAGTCACCCATGTAAGTACATTACATATGGATTTATATTTTCCGATGAATAAATTTTCATTTTCTTTTAAATATTTTTAATTTCTTAACAATAGTTAAATTTTTTTATAAATTAAATTAAATTAATAGTTTCAATTTTTATTTGGGTTTTTTCAGTAGTCGATAAAAAAAATCACTTCTTTTAAATGTATAAAAATTGCTACCTAACGCAGACTTATTATTCTGATTTCTTTTTTTTTTTAATGTGTATGTGTAATTTTTACCAAGAGCTGGATCATCAAATTATTCAGTATCAACATGTTCAATTTTTTAAAAATAATAATTAAACTAGATTCAACATCTTCCCAAGAGGGAACTTCACGCAAAAGAACTTATTTTAGTACTTTAACTCATTGATAGACAGCATCCCAAGGTAGATTTAAAAATACCGTCGCTTCAACAAATAGATATAACAAAACAAAAATCACATTAAAGTTGTTGTTGCAAAAATACTTTAACAATGTCAAAATTATTGCTGCCAACTGCTTTGGTAACCTTTCAAAATACAGAACAAATAATGAACTCGAAATAAAATACAGAACATGTTAAGGATTTTTACATAAGAATAACTTATACAGAACAGAGCTCTCAAATACAGTACTGTTCTGTATAATACAGAACGGCTGGTCACCTTACCTATAATCTTTAATATGAATTAAATAAAGTGTGTTCAATTTATAGTAGTTAACAAAGATTTATACAAATTAAAACATTCATTCTAATTTAAATACTTAGGCACAACAAACTTTACTTTGCAAAATGTATACCTATAAAAGATCTTTAAATTTTGACCAATATTTGTTTATCAGTTTTTAATAGACATTTTATAGCTACACGTTTGTGTATGGATGTATGTACCTATGTACATACATATGTATGTATGTATAGTAAATAAATTAACAACATTTAAATTCCATCAGCATTTAAATAATAATTGAGAAATTTGTTTTGCATACAAAACCATTAGTTTTTAAAACATATTCTTAGCATTTTAAAGGAAGTTATGTATCATTTTTTATGCGAATTATAGTCATTTCTTTAATATTTGCTTTAAACTTAAAATACATGTGTACATATACGAATGTGTATGTGTACGAACAAACATACTTGTGTTTTTTTTTTTATAAGGAATGACGGTTCGTTTAAATTCCACATTAAACGATTAAAAAATCGGGGGGAAAATCTGCCAATGAAAACTCAAAAGCGACAATTTGGTTTGAATTAACTTTAAGGTCTTATTTACTATTTATTTTCTTAAACACCATTATTTAATGATGTCATAATAAATACGTATAAACAAATCAAATGTATAATTTTGTGGCTACTGTTTTTTTGTCACAAAACTTTCTCTAAGATAAAAATTAAATAATTTAAACCATTTAAATATAAATAATAGACTTAATATGGGTTTCATGGTTTGGTTGTGGAATGTTGGCAGTTGTGAAAGGTCAAAAGTTATCTTAATTTTAAATAATGAAATACTCAATCGACACTTGTAGAAAAAAATTGAAAACAAGTAAAAAGAACACATAAGGAAACAACCATTCAAATTGTAGAAAAAATATGTATAAATATAGTGGCAAATAGTAGATATAGGTACATTGTAAATACAAGTTTAAGCGCTATTTTTATACCCTCCCCCCACCACGTGTGTAACACTAAACTTACAACTTCGAACAGGTAGATACCTACAAGTTCATTTTACGGATCGAATTGTCAAAACCCCCATTGCACGTTTCCGTACGATGAATATTGTCTTACTACAAATCTTATTGTACGTTTTTGGGCTGCATTTAATAATAATGACATACATATGCATGTAACATAATACATTTGATGGTCAAAGGTTGACAACATGTAAATAAAATTTTTTTCCGACATTAGATTAATTGCCAAAAGTAAAATCTACGGCAACATGCTTTGATCATTGATATGTATGTACATATTTAGTATGAAATAAATTTTTTCTAAAGTAATTTGCTTAAAAAATCATATTGGTCGTATTTTATAAATTTACTAACTTTTTTCACGCAATTACAAATGGGCAAATAGTTTTTTTTTTAATTCTAAAGAAAGATAACAACTTACATAAGTACATTTTGAAACTCCTTTTCTGGCAATACTGTACAGGGGGCTTGAACTGCTTGCAATATTGAGAATATTTTTTTTATTCAATTGAGATTTGTAACAAATTTTTTAATTATTTACACAAATAAACTTTTTATAGGTATACAAATTGGTATATTAACAAAAAAAAACACTTATTACTTTTACTCACAATTTTGTTAGAAACCCCTAGTGCTTTCGTTTAATTTTATATTTTTCACAACTAATTAACATTCTATTATTATCACTTTCTTTTTATTATTATAATTTTTAACAGTTAATTTACACAAAAAGTTGTATACATTTACCTGCATACATACATTTATTTTTATTTAATTAATGTTAATTATTTCTTTCTCTTTGTATAGTTTAGTAAATCCAATTTTCCTTGCAAATTTCTTATTACTGGCATTTTTTCCTTTTGCTTTTTTTATTAATGCAATATTTCCCGCTCATTTCAGTTTTTTTTTATTTTTATGTTCTTTTGTTTCGTACTTTTACTGTCAGTTAAAATTCAAAACAAAAACAACAAATTTGTCTATGTATTTAGTCGCTTGAACTAAACAAACAAAAAATACTAACGATATAACAACTTAACATATACAGCTGCATTAATGCATTATAACAAGGCGAATTCGGCTTGCATTATAACTAATGTATGCTATTCAGAGATGGGAGGTGAGATTTGTATTTCTGTATCAACATACAAACTTATTTATTTGAGAGAATGTACTATTTTTTAAATAAATTTACAGTGCTTTATCTATATTTTAAAATAATTTGTTTATATTTTTTAGTACTTTTAAAGGAAAAAAAGCAATTGTTTTATATTTATCAAATCGAATTTCACACAAAATTCAAAGTTTACGTTTTTTCCAATTTCTTGCAACTTAACCGGCTTTCTTGGGCTTAGAATTGAAAAGAGCTGGCTACAACTTCAATGTAAATATATGACGAACTACATCACGCAGTCCTTATTGTCCTTAACGAATAAAAATTAATTAGCATAAGTATAAAATAGGAAGAGATGCAAAAACTAGAACCAGGTACTACCTATATAATAAGCATTACGTAAAAACAGAAATATGTACAAATAAGCCTGTGCTGCTTTTAAAATTGTTAGAGCATTTTTTTAATCATAAACATTTTTTAGAAATATGTACAAGAGAAAACTTTAGTTAAGTTGCCATCCGTAGTAATCTTTTTGGCAACTGGAAACGCAAGTATGATTCTGTGTCAAATTACGGATCATAACGGTACATTTTTTTTTAAATCAAATTAGAATAAAATGCGAACATATCAACTTTTACTTGTCCATCCCTGATACTATTAAAAACATAAGAATTGAAGACCGAGAGTAAGTTAAAATACAAAAAAAACGAAGTAAATACCAACAAACACAAATATCTTTTAAAACATACTTAACAAAACACAACTATACAGCAATAACAAGAAAAAACGAAGTCATTCGTGTGTAACAGGATTTTTCCCATAAGTCTACTAAGTGCAATTGAAGAAGCAATATAATGATATCACACACATACACACTTTTTAAGCTTACATATTATTTAGTACTAAACACTTTGCTCCAAAAAATATAAAACAAATCCGCGATAACAAAGAGTGAATATTATACAGTATATCACAAAAATATTTTGCCTCATCTTTTTAGTGCTATTTTACTTTTATTTGTTCATTAAAGAGATGAAAAGGGGATTAGATTAAAATGTTGTGTATGTATTTCCATTGTAAGATGTATGTACATATGTATGTATATGTACAATGTCACCAAATTAAAAAAAATGTTTGTAAAGATAATCTATTTATTGAAGTGCTTTTTGATACACAGTATTTAAGATTTTTTATATAGGTCAGACAGTTTACCGACTCTTGAGAAAGCCACAGTTGTCTATGTGAGAAGCATGGTATCGGTAAAATTTTTTATTAAAGCCTCTTCAAATGTGAGAAAATAATGTCAAATTACTTTTTTTTATTGTTTGAGTGCAAATGTAACTAAGTAAAAGAAAAAAAAATTAATCAAAAATATAAAAGCAAAATATTTTTTTGATATACTGTACATGTCCATAGTAAAAAAAATAAAACCAAATTTGAAACTTAAGAAAAATCTACAAAAAAAATTTGCAATCAACAACAAAAAAACACATAAAAGAACAATTTTAAATATTTTTTCTTTAAAAACACTATGTGTATTCATATTTGAAATTCAAACTGAATACGAAAGTAGTTACAAATGACAATAGAAGAAGAGAAAATAGCAAACACAACAACTAATAAATATTAGATAAACAGACAGATAGAATAACATGAAATTTGTATCTGGGAACAGCGTGGTAAGCAATTGTTTTTATATGTTTATAGGCTATAAACAATTTCTTAGATTTCTATACGCATTTATTTTTGTAGGTTAGTTTATCAGGCAACCCTGAGAAAATAAAGATTTAGTAGTAGTAATAATAGTAGTCGTCTTTTTTTCCTTTCCTCCTCGGGCAAAGGTCGGCACAATGTTGGCTAAGACGTCAAAAGGTGTTGGTTTGTTCGCATATACCAATGACTTTATGTTATACCAGAAAAAATAATCCAACGGTAAGATTCTAGTCGGCTTCATTTTTAAATCAAAAAGGACTAATTAATTGTGGAGTAGCGATGGCTGGAGAATCTCATTTTATTTATTAATCCCAAATGCAGCTATTCCGCTTATTGACATGCCCATTAAGCTAAAAGAGAGCCTCATCGCTGTACAGAAGAGTATTGCGATAGAATAGTCGGTTGATTTTCACCTTACCTTCGACACCCATTGATGTTTTTTTTTTATATCAGCTGGATTTTATGAGGTTGTAGTACGCAATCTTTAGTAAAATGTTCCATGTTCAAGCGATTGCTTGAAGTTATTTTTTATTTTATTTTATATAAGATAAATTTTAATATAACTTTAGATAAATTTTTTTTTTGACCTTAAGCTTTCAAACATATTTATACATGCATACGCTTTTTACATCCAGTACTCTTTATTTACTTAAGAATCCTTTTAATTGCACTTTGAATGGTACCCACTGCAATTTCATCTTCATGTTCTTTATGAAAAGATAAACGTGTTTACAAATTAAAGTTCAAAAGTTCCCAACATCTGTACGAAAGATTATAATGTGACAATAACATAAAATGCAATTTTATTGCCTTTTTGTTGAATTATTGTTCTTGTTCTATTTTTGCGTCTACTACCCCTGTTATTTTATTGTTTAATCAAGATTATTATTATGTTTTTTTTTATTGGTCTTCTCCTTGCAGGCTTTCCGTGATGTTGGCAATGTTAAGGGCAATAACAACAATAAAGACGAGACAACAACATTGGCGGCAAAAAAATCAACAATTGTACCAGTGGAACAATTCAAAACATTTTCAGTTTACGAAGATTTCAATGAAGTGGATGAGGTTGAACAGCAAGTAACAAAAGAAAATGAAAAAGCTACAGCAGCTACAACTAGTTGTGTTTTTACTAATAAAGAAAATGTTTATCATGAAAAGCAACTGCACCAACAACAGCAACGTTTCCAACAGCAACATATTTTAACCGACAGAAGGTGGCTTATAACAATTGCATTTGCCCTTTAAAGGATGTGAAAAATTATAGCAAAATTGTTTTTTTTAATCTAATTTTTTTAGTGAAATCAAATATGAAGAAAATGAATATGTATTGGATACCACACCTATGTCGGTTTCGGAGGTTCTGTCCCCCATGTCGGTGGATCGTTCTGCCTCGGCTTCACATTTATTCGACGATAGCAACTCTAAGGAAATTGCTGAACAATCCGATGACAGACAGCCATTGCCTCGTAATGATCGTCAACGTTTCTTTGAAGTTGTGGAATATCAACATTCTATATTGGATTATTTTCGCGAAAGTGAGGTAAGTCATAGGGGGGTTGCTAGAAAGGAATGACAATAACTTGTTAAAGAAAAAGCGTATTTCTTTAAAGTTTATAAAAGTCTGACCAGTTGTTTGTTTGTTTACATTGGAAATAAGAAAAGCATACGTTAGGAAAACTTATTTCATTTTAATACTTAAATTGCTAACAAATCACATAAAATCTTTTAAATTTAATTTTTGATGCAAACAAAAACACAATCTTAATATTACTGAAATAATGAAATTTCTAAGCGGTTAATTAAAATATCGCACATCCAGTTCAAAATTGAGACAACTCAAAATTTTAATTTTTCGAGTTTATATGCTTAAACTATGCACAATACACTTGTATATCTTTAAGAAAAATATCAGTGTATTTTGTTGTTGTAAACTGTTGCTAAAAACAGTTATGCCTTTCTTTATGTATAAATTGGTATAAAGTTGCAATTCATAAAAGTGACTTATTTTTAGTTGTGTCAGAAAATATAATGGTAATAGATCCCTACGCTAAGTGCTAAATAGTTTTAATTCGAATTCAATGGTCCAACGTTTTTGTTTTGAATTATTTTTATTTACGTCAAAAGCAGTTTATTTTGATTTCTGAAAAATTAAAAATTTTGAGTTGTGTCACTTTTGAACTGGGTGTGCGATATGTATTTGCGAACAAAGATCACATAATTGAAAGTATGTATGTATGTAGTAGTTATTATAATGCTTGATGCTAGTGAACCCCTGTATATCCGGTAAGTATTGTAGATTAGGTTGATATTACACTATTTTATTCAAGTTAGCAACAAAATCTATTCACCTTTTGTATATGAGAAACATATGTATGATCGATCATCTTACCACCAAAAGTTTTAAAGTTGAAATCTTTTAAATAAATCAAAATATTTTGAACATCTAGGATTTGTGTAATTTCGTTTTAAAAAAAGTTCTAAAATTCTTGCTTTAATAAAAGAAAGCAACCAATCTTAGGTACAGTCTTTTTTAAGCAATTCCCTTAATAAGATATATTACACTCGTACATACATAATTCACATTATCTTTTGCTTTAAGGATATGTATTTAGTCAATGACCTTAACATTTTCAAACATACACAAATCACAATTCTCATATCCCTTTAATCATTAATACCCACACAAAATTACACAAAAGCCCTATGAAAAAACACACACATTTAAATTTGTTTTGGGAAAATATTTATTAATGCACCACAAGATAAGAAAAACAGCAGGTATAAACAAGCCATTAGAATGTTGTGTGTAATAACAAGTTGAAGCAAATAAAAGGAAGGTTTTCTCTTTATCTATTTCTCTCTTTTTTTTTACTTTATGACTTTGAGTTGGGATTACACGAAAGACAAATAACTCAATGGCAGCAGGAACAATAAACAGTATGTATGTGTGTACATATGTATGTTGAAAGAGCCAAAGGATATTATAAATAGAAGGGTTTTATTAAGAAAGCAACAAATTTCAACGAAATTCTGTGCTCCTAAAGGTACGAAGTTGGAAGTAAATTAAATGAAAATCAACCCTTTTTTTTTGGTTTGTAAATCACTTTCCTGCAATTTAAGAAATGGTCTTTTCCTTACAATATGAAATCTTTTTTTTTTTTAATATTTAAATATTATTGAATTAATGCAAAGTGAATTACAATATGGCTTCATAGGAAAATTTAAAGAACTTTTTCTTAAATTATATACATATACGAACATAATAAACGTTTTGTAAAACATTCGAAACATTCACCTCCATTTTCTAGGCAAAAAGATCATTTTCGAGAATATTTGAAGCAATAACATTTACAATATGAGATTTTGTCGATAAAAAAGTTTTTTTTTTATTAAATTTTAAAAAATAATTGATGTTGCTCAAAATTATTAATTTGCCTTTTCAACAAGCAATGTTTTATGTCTGATACTGAGATACAGAACTCTGGGGGCCAATTGTGGTTTTGTGATTATCTTAAGTGAAATAAGTTTGCTAATTTTTATAACCACTTTTCACTAATGTTTTCACCAAAAAGGTACTTCGGTATTCCCGTTTGTGTAATGAAAAAAATTATGCTTCATTCCCATTATTTATGATATACAACTTCTGTTTCTTCTTGAGGTATTGAAGGTTTTGTAGTGCAAAATAAAAATATGTAAAATAAGTAAAAGTGCTATATACCCTTTATAACGTGGTGGTATGCAATATTAGGTGTTTTAACAACTTTTGGGAAAAGAGTTCTAAAAGTTTTTGGGATAAAAAGATACAAATGCAGTTGCAGTTTGTTGCTTATATCTCTGTCGTATATAAACCAATGTTGTCGATTTTTAATAGCAAAACTATTTTAAATATTTCTAACTGGTCCGTAACACATAAGCGGGCTTCGGAAAGTTGCTTTCAACAGACAGACATGGCTAAACACATCACGATGACTTTCTTTCCCTTAAATTTTCCTTGAAATTGCTTTGATTAATGTCCAGTCTTGACGTAGATATACATACTTATATAATTAAATATTGATTTAAAACAAATCAAAATTTGCGAGCTCTTCTAATCTGCTGATGAATATTTTATTTTCTCTAATTAACATTCATTTTTGAGAGCTGGTAGTTTTTTTTAACTCTTTCAATTATGCTGTTTAATGTGTTTTTTCGATTATAACAAAAATTGCTAACTTTTAATCAAAATGCAAGGGTTCTTTTGAAAACCAAATAATTTAATACTTATTTGTAATTCTTGTATAAAGTCCATGTGGGAAAATTATCTACATGATTGTTTACTCTACATACATACATGTGTATAACAGCCCAGCACATTATACGTTCTGTCACATATTTTTCTTTCTTCTTTTAATGTGTCGTCATTAAATTAAAAATGCTATTGTTAACATTTAATAGTGGTACGTACGTTATTACTTCCATCATAATGTTTTTCTTTTTGTTATTTTCTTATAGGAAAATTCTTGGTCTTTTGTTTGTGTGTATTTGTTTTTTTTTTTAATTTTTCTTTCAAAGCCTTTTTAATTGCTTAAGAATACATAAGAAGTGCATATGTGTTGTTTTCTTTTCCTTTTCTGTGTATGTATGTTTGTATGTTTGAACATACATAAGTGTAGTAGTAGGTCTTTTCGTAACATAACAATTTTTCAAAATTATTTTTCTTTTCTTTTATACATATTTAGGGGTTTTTTGTTTATTTTTTGTTTTTTCTTCATACGTTTTAAAACAACAAGAAAGGAGGAGACATACTTACATACACTTCTTTATCAACACTATCGTACATGGTACCTATAGCTGCAATTAAAATAATAGCACATCGGAGGGAGCATTTATAAATGTGTGATCAATTTTAAATGAGAACTTCTAAACGTATTTTAGAACCTTTGTATCGCTTTTATAAAGCACATTACTTTCATTTTGAAGTATAAAATTTGGCAGAGTTAAAGTTTATTTGAAGAAGAAGCTCTAAAATATGCAATTTAGTTTACGTACATATTTAACCATTTCACAACTGGAAACAGATTTTACAACAGTTGTAGAAATATTGTTAGTAGTTTATTTTCTATCAAAAAACTGTTTTCAACTCAAAATTTGTACAAATTTTTTAAAATAAAAACAAGTAAGAACGCTATATTTGGCTTTGCCAAATCTTATACATATACCCTTTGCCATGTGTGGCCAAATGGTATAATTTTTTTCAAATATATTTGTAGTTTATTTCAAAGCTGAAAAACAATATTTTTGTTAAAAAAATAAAAAAAGTGTAAAAAAAAACGAGGCAATCGTCTTTTTTTGCTTTTATCTCAGTCGGTTATTGATTGATCTTGCCAGTTTTCAATATCGATTTTCTGTGTGACCCTGTGTGACCTATGGGAGCTACAGAAACTTGATTTCAACATACACACGGACAGACGGACATTGCTAAATTGACTTCCCTATCTATAAGGGTTCAGAATATATATACTTTATGGGGTCGCAAATGAAAATTTTAGAATTTACAAACGGAATGACAAACCTATATATATATACCCTTAACACATGTATGAAAGGTATAATAAGTATAAATGTTAGGATTTATAAATGACAGGAATAAAACAATTTTAGTTGTTACAAATTATACTTAAAAATTCCTGCTTATTACACCAAATATGAATAGAATATTAATTTTTGTTGAATGTCAGCATTTACAAAAAAAGCAGAAAATTATTTTTAGAAATTCAACAGAAGTGTTTAGAAATTCAGTGTTCATAGTTACTGAAGTTTAATTTTCTACAAACTATTAACTACAAAAGGTTGTAAATTGGGTAAATATATAATTACATATGTGTATACACATACATATACATAAATAAAAAGATTTTTCCGTTTTATTTGTCGCAATAAAAAAAGAAATTTTTTTCATCACTGTTTATCAATTTATGATGAATGTCAGCCGGAGTAAACAGAGAGTTCACAACTCCCATATTTGTATTTCATACAACTTACAAACAACAACAGGTTGTGAATTGGGTAGTTCTGTGCGGTATTTTAAATTTTACCAGTATTAAAAGTTTCTATTATCACATACATGCAAAGTCGGATATAACTTAGGTGCATATTTAAAAGCAAACAAAAAACGTAAAAATTGAAGTATAATTCGTATAAACTAATAGGAGAAAAAGAATGAACAATCGTTTTCCTAGTTTTATTCGTAATATTTGTTATTTATTTATTTATTTAGGAAAATGATAAGGACCTTTAGAGTAGAATTCTTTTATATTCCATTTGTTGATGAACTAAAGTTCGCATTTAAGTTTTGTCTAACACTGTTTATTAATGCAAAAAAAATTTAATTTGTTTTATATAAAAATAAAGATTTAATATAAGTTAATGTTTCAATAGAAATATGTATTTAGCAATAAGTGCATGCATGATTTGTGGTGCTATTATTTTAACTCCAACTGTACAACATTAGTTATGTATACTTTAGTACATGCTACATACACGGTAATGTTGTTTGCTTTAATATTTTTAATTTATCTGTATGGATGTACGTACATATGTATGTACGTGTGTATAAAATTTTTTATTTCTAAACTTTTTGTCTGTCTTATGTTGTTTTGTCTTTTTTTTCTGAAAAATAAATTATTTCAAAAACAACAACAACATATGGTTCTAGTAGTTTTTTCTTTCTTTCTCAGACTTTGAAGTATAAAATTTTTCATTTATAAGCAGATGCTCTTTTCTTTTTCTATTCGCTTTCATATAAAATTGTATTTATTTCTAATTTGTTTTTTTTTTGTTGTCTTTTTCTTGCCATCCTTAAGACTCCTGGTGAAAATTGTATAATAATGTTTAAGGAGATGGCGCGCTTTAAGAAGATTGTTTTGTATTTAAATAGCTGCTCAATTGTTATTTTTAACACCAGGATGTTGTAAATTAAAATGTAAATAAATCGAATAATATGTTTGTCCTTTGTGTAAGGAATAAGGGCACTTGCCTTAATATACTCGACAATGTTGTAAGAATATAACTTTTACATTCACTTTACAACAAATGAGTGATAAGGGGAAAACAAATGCGTGTTGATTTTGATCGTATGTCAACAATAAGAATGTAATTTTTGTGTTTGTTATGATTTCCACAGATTAAGTAAAATAAAATTCAAAGTTTATTATGCAATTTTTGTAGTGTAAATTCCAAATTTATTTGAGCTTTTATTTGGCAATTTTTATCAGGTTCTAATTTTTATCTGTGTTTTTTAAACATTTCTCTCATACAGTATTAATTTTTTATTTTATTCAAATATAATAAACACACGACCTAAAGTAACTGTTTCGCTGTCGAATGTTTTAAGAGAATTAAAAAAAAAACAGCGCAGATCTTTACTGTGAATTTAACAAGTTATTATTTTTAAATTCTTTCAAAAGCTTTGAAAATGATATATGTACATACATACATAACTACATGCCAAATTGAAAAAGATTAAAATACTTTAAAAATAATGGGTCGATTATGTATAGCAACCAAACTCTAAACGCGTTGTGGCAACTAACATTTATCAGTTTTATTTGCTGTGATGATTGTGGCAAACGAGAAATTGTAGAAGCCAGCTGGCAAATTATACTTCTGTATACATATGTACTTATTTACACAAGAAAAAAATGCTGTTCTAAATTTAAGATTAAAATTATTCTAAAATAACGTGCTCTTCAAAGTAACCAACCTTAGAACATTTTTGTACATCGAAGAAGCGACATTTGTTCGTTAGTCAATCCATATACTCCTTG
>NDXZ01057739.1:1421-13833 GCA_003055125.1 Paykullia maculata | reverse complement strand
GCCATGTCCGTCTGTCCGTGTGTATGTTGAAACCAAGTTTACGTTGCTCCAATAGGTTACCTAGGGTTGTATGTTGTATCAAACTTTTGGAAATGCTTTCGAAAAAATCGGTATTGAAAACTGGCAAGATCCATTAATAACCGGCTTTTTAATTTTTTTTTTTACTCAAAAATTATTATATTTTTGTGTAAGACATGTCTTTTAGTGAATTTTAAAGAAAAAAATTTCCGATTTTTAAACAAAAAAAATTTTTTTTCGAGATATAAACAAAAAAATTTTTTATTTGTTTTTGTTTTTTTTTTTAACACAAAAATTATTATATTGGGAAAAAAAAGCAAACAAATGTTTGTGTATTTTGAAAAAAATTTACTAATATACACACATAGAGAACGTAGTGAAGGGTATATAAGATTCGGTATAGCCGAATATAGCGCTCTTACTAGTTTTATTTATATTTATTAAATATCAGTTAAGATTAGCTTAACAAAGAGAATAAAAAAAGGCTGGAATCAAGTTAAAAGTAACGAAATAAGACATTTTCAAACAAATAGGGTACTTATAAACTTACGCCAATTTAATTTAAATAGGAAAAGCAGTTTAGGCTTTGCTAGTATTTTGCAAACTTTTATCATAAATATGATGGTTGTTGTCTCTGATTGCACCACAACAGTACCAGGGAGACAATTCTTATTTTGCAAAAATGTCAAATAAAAAAAAAAGCTTACTAACCACATTTTACGATATGGTCATATTATATAGACTTTACTCAAGACATTAATTGTTGAATTACTTTAATTTAGAGTTTTCTATATTACAGCGCATTTAAAATTACCTAACAAACCTCAAACCACAAAACCCTTTAAAACCTTTTTACTTATTCATTAAACTTTTGTTTTTACCAAATGCTATGCAATTAAAGCCATCATAAAAATCGGAAACGGAAATTCGTATACCTGCCTAAATATGTATAAGAAGTCATCATCACCGACATTATCATCTTCATCAGCAGCGCCATTATTATCATTATAATCAACACAAAAGCATTTTCATGAATTATTGAAATCTTGAAATGAAACAAACAAATCGTAAGCAAAAAAAATATATATATATTTAAAGGACTGCTTAATGTTCTTTTTTTCTCTCTCTCTCTCTCTAGGCAAAATACCCACAACAATGACAGCAATAATAATAAAAACCACAGCCTAGGGCAAAGATATTTTTAGAAAAAGTGATTCCTAAACATTTTTGATAAACATGGAACTTGTTTGCTTTTACAATGTCAATATTCTTTATTAGCTGTAAATTTTATTAAATAAAATAGAAAATTTAATTTTTGTAGTTAGTCCTCTTTTGAGTCTTATGGTAGTTAGAAAGAATGGACTAACGGATCAGACTGGAGCAAAAAGGATGCAGAATGTCCTTTCGTATATTTTAGCTTATACGGCTGAACTTTTTTTCCAATTCCGGAGGTGAAGGCTTATGCATATAACAAATATAAAAGGATTTGCCAATATCCGAAAAGGAGCTTTGGAGCCTGACCAAGAACCTGTATAATGTGCAAAAAACTTAGATTCACTGACATAAACCCTAATATGAGACCACTAAAACTCCTTCTTACAACTGTTGTTATAAGGAATTCATCTGCCACAAACAAAAAAAAAAACAAGGCATAAACCTCATGAGATACCATTTGTTGGATTTGGCTTGTACTCGTAGTCGTGTATGTAGTCTCGTACTTATGTTAACGCATTTAAATGAAGCCGTGCAATTAATTTTCAAATAATTTTGGTTAGTTTTTTTTTGTACTTTGTCCTGCTTAATGTGTACTCTACAGTGGCCAGACAATATTAAAACAATATATGTTTGCATGTTAGTCTTTGTGTATAAACAATAAAGATGGGCAGGTTGGGCATATAAACAAATTTGTGCATAATGTTAAGATAGAGAATTTCAAAAAGAGATGTAATTTTTGTTTAAACAAAACTTCCGTTAAAGACTTTTTTGTACAAATTATCAATTGTTGGAGAAAAATTTAACGAATGCTTAGGTATTGGTAAATTAAGGGATTTTCAAAAAACACCTCTTTTTTACTTATCCTTTGTAAAGTCAAAATTTACTATAATATTCAAAGCACAGGCTGTAAGCATATTTCTACATGCATGTAGTCATCATGTACTTACACATAAGCTCATACCAATAACGTTAAAATAGGATACAGGTGATATAAGAGAAGGGAAAGAGTGAAAAAGCGAACGAGATTATTACCACAATAACTACCTTTATCCGTTCTTATTAAATGATATATGGAAAAATTTTAAAGCGGCCGACAACAATTTTGTAGCGACCACAAATGTCAAATGCAATATAATAATGGGGTATAAAAGCAAAAGGAGCAGCATCAACAACAATTTACAAACTTTCAAAATTTTGTTTGTTGTATGGTTTGCTTTTACCTCTATAACTGTTTATTTTTAAGAAGAAGATATGAAAGCATGTAGTTTCTTTGGAGATATTGGTAAAACGAATAGTAAAAGGTATGAAAGATTTTTAAATACAAAGCTTATTCATAAAATACCATTACAGTATGTAGAAAATTTTTATTATAATAAATTTTTTGGTAAATCTCTTTAAAACAAATTTTTTAATATTTATTATATTTTAAAAAAATTTTGTTAAGTTTATTGTTTTTAATTTTTTTTTAAGATTTTACATTTAGTTAAAATCTTTAGCTTAACAAACCCTATAGCAAACAAACATGCCAAATATTTTCCCCATAACTCCCAGCTCTGATAAAAAAAAACCAAAGAAAGAGAAAAACAGTTCCTGTAAACACAAAGAAAAAAATATAGTGAAACTATATGAAACCACAACAAAAGCATTTCATTATATAAATGACCACACGAATTCATGAATACATTAACAAAAAAAAAACATGTTAAAAAGCGGAGATGGCGATATTCCCAAAAAGTCTATAAAAAAATTTTTTTAAAAATATTAAATTGTCCTGTTATAGACAAACTAGTTACATTAGTGACCCTACAGCACTCGCACAGTGGTCTTGTTTGCAAGTGATAGGTTCAAACTGTTTGTAAATAAATATGTTGTTAAATCTCTAAAATGTTATATCGTTCAGTGTGAGTTTAAAAACAATAGACACATAAGAAAAATAACATAACGAATTAACAAGACCTGAAATCAAAAAAAAAAAATTATTTAAAAAATCATCATTTATTAACATATGGCATCTGAGAATACTTCAAAATATATATATGTATATGGACAACTGTGGTTTGGATTGTGTGTTCTGAAAGCTGTACATGATTACACAAACATACAAACATATATGCACGATTTTTTTTTAATTTCCGTTTAAGTTTAATATTTATTTTATTTTTCTCTCACTTGTATTTTTATAAAAATACTCATTTGCTTAAACTCGACTTTGGTTTGTGAAAAAAGTACGGTGTGTGTGTGTGTGGAAAGGATTACAATTCTTCCCCAACTTTTTTTTTATTATTCAATACTGTTTACGAGCAATGAGATTTTGCGATTTATTTCTTCATACGAAACGTGTTGTTGTATAATAGTTATTATATTTTTGCCCTTTTGTTTAAAAATGTTTATTCATTGCATGTTTTATTTATTTTGGGCATAGGGATTTTATGCAAATAATTTGCGGCAAAATATTTACAAGAATTTAAAATTGTTGTAAAGGATTTTCTGTTTTACAAAGTCTTAAAAACTTACCCCCACATTTATAAACGATTTACATATAAGGTTATCTTTTTTAAAACAAACTTAAACTTTTTTAAAACTACTTCTGCCTAATTAACCTTTAATAAAGTTATAATTTGTTAACGAATATGGGGGATAGATTACAAAATATTTTAATAATGTTTCCCCATTTCTAGCGAATTTTAAGGAATTTAAAAAAAAGCTGCCAAAACTAAAACCCCTTTATAACGAACAATACGCGTGTGCATTAATGCGTTAATCGTACTGACCACCAACATATAAAGATGAAAAAATCAAAAAGGAACCACACAGCAACAAAAACAAAAAAAGCTATACATATATATTTCATTAAATAAATAATGAAGTCGATTTTTGAAACTACATACAAGTATGCATATTAAACGTTGCAATTTCATAAATTGCATCATGCTTCAAAGGCCCATGCAAAGAAAACTGAAAAAAGGAGTTACAAAATTGTAAAGAACTGAAAAAATGATTGTATCTATGTATGTACATACATAGTATATGCACACGTTTGTGTGTGTCTGCATGTATGTTGGTCAAAATTCATATTTATGCATTGAATGTATGTAAATATGTAAATATGAACAATAATATACATGTAAAAAAATTCTTATTTATTTCCCGAAAAAAACGCTTTAATTTATCTCACGAGAGAATGTTAAGTGCCAGATAAATATTGGTTTTAATAAAGGAAATTGTATATAAGTTTTATTTTGATTTGCCTTAATTCGTACTTGGGAAAATTAAATATTTTTTTAAGAAGAATACCCAAAAATTCCTAGTAGTTAATATTTTTATACATAATAAAAACTAAACACATTTTTTCTTTTCAATTTTAGTCCATATACATATATACATATGTGTGTATGTACAAAGACCATATTTTTCCTGCCTTATGTCAAGCTCTGCAACATTCATTTTTCCAAGAATATTTTCTTTTCACAGGATACATAATAAGGAAGACTATTACACACTTCTTTACATGCATAAATACATACACTTCCCCATCCCTCCTACGATAATATTTCTTAAAGTGAATCAATACGTTTTCTGTCAAATAACTCTAACAAAAAACAAAACGCCCCATTTCAAAAACATTCAATCTACAATCAACAACAATTTATATATAAACAGACATTTACCAAAAAGGCGTTTTTACTCGTATTTTAGTTTAAACAAAATTATGTACGATTTGTGCAAGTGCAACGCCTTCATCAGGTGAACAGTTTATTATTAAGACTAATTTGATCATAATTTTCTATACAAACATGACATTGGAATTTTTGTGAATTTTATTTACATATTTCCAAGTATAGATGCCTCACTAGTTGATAAGGGAATATTAGAAAAATATGGCTAAAATACTTAAAAAATTGTTGTTATTGTTAAATATTTGTTTGGCAAGTCAATTGTATGAATACATGTATATACATATTTATGAACATAAGTATATGTTTAACACATACATAACCAATAAGGGACTTACTTGCACAGAAAGCAGCGGCTCCCAGGCTTTTTCATTGTTCTGCCATATGTCGTAGGTTTTTTGTAGAAAAGAGAATTTATCAGAACTACGTTTAAATCGAAAAATAAGTTAAAGAAAAAAACTTGCAACAAATACAAAAAGGGACATTTTTTAAAATTTTTATTAACAGAATATTTAAATTAAAATATTTTACAAAGAGAAAATTTTGCACATAAGTTCTTCAAACTAAAAATTTTCTAAGATTTTTTTTTGGAACAAAAAATTATGAATTCTTAAGCTGAATTCACTCATTGTGTCTGAACAAAAATTTTGTGTGAACAAATTTTTTTTTATATTAAGTTTGACGTCTCTCTTTTTGAAACTCAATATAAAAAAAATTTGTCCATACAAAATTTTTGTTCAGACACAATGGGTGAATTCAGCTTAAAGCTAACTCACTACGACTATAAACAAGAAATTTTAAAAAACTTTTATTAAAACAAAAAAACTTTAAAAGAATTTTTCTTAAAAAAAAACAATGTTCTATTAAAAGAAAATTTTGTGGATATTTTCTCTTGTGAATATTTTCTCTTAAGAAGAATTACTTGAAAACACACACACAAACACACATCTAATAGAAATAAATTTTAACTATTTTTATGTTTTGCCCATAATAGCAATTGTACGTTTAAGATATTAACTTTTTATAATAGTCATAACAAGTCCTGCCTCAATCATACAGCCTTCTTAGCCTTCCTCCCTATCGAACACTTTTCTTATTCAATTTAATTTTTCCCCATTAGTCAGTCATCACACATTTCTATACCCAATGAGCAGTCACACACGAGAACAACATTAGGTTTTTGGCAAGAGAGGCAACTCTTGCCAATAAGCCTAATGTTGTTCTCGTTAATCTTGTTCTCGTGTGTGAATTCTCAATGACCATTAAATAAACAAATGCAGTTTTTTCGTTGACCTGTCTACAGTTGTTAGTGGCCTGCTGTTAGGGTTTATCGTATTTGGCGTTTGTCGTGTTTACTATTGCAGTCATCGTTTGCTGCTGCTGCTGCCACTAGAAAATTGCTTTAAATATACAATTTAATGTTTGTGTTATTATCGGTCGTTAATGCACTTTTATGCAACATTTACTTACAAATTTATAACAAAATTGACTAATTTGTTGTAAAACTCTTCTAATGTTTGGTTTTTGTTGTTGAAGGGGTGACGTGGGGTGGGTGATTTATTTGCTTTTTTATAGATTTACATGTGAGAGATTAAAATGAGTAGCATGCTGCTCTGACAACAATTCAATTTAATGACTGGTAATTTATTTTTATTGTAATTTCTCAACTGCACAAAATTTTTATTTCCAGCTAATTCTTAATTTCTATAAATTCTCAACACCAATAATTTTAAATTTTGATAAACTCTTTGTCTTATACATATTATGAACCTCAAAAAATTTGTCAATGCCGCTTAGATCTCTATTGCGTTAATTTTTAATTTCGATGAATTCTTAGTTAAGATAAATTTTTGGTTTTAATTGTACAAATTAAAAAAATCTTAATTTCATTATATTATCAGTTTTAATAAATTTTTTCATATCGCCAAAAAAAAGGTTCACTAAATTCTTAAATATAATAAATTCTTAGTTTAAAGAACTCTTAATTTCATTAAAATTTTAATTTTATCTAATTCTTTATGCATAGAATATTTTCGATAAAATGATTATGATTAAGACTTTTACACTATTACAATCAAAGCTGCAAAACAATAATTTTTTTGCGTAAAAATAAAAAAAGGAGTCGTCTTTTTTTGCTTATATCTCACCCGGTTATTGATGGATCTTGCCAGTTTTTAATACCGATTATTTCGAAAGAATTTCCAAAATTTTGATACCTTATACAAGTTCTATGGGAGCTAAGAAAACTTGATTTCAACCAACACATGGACAGATGGATAGATGGACATGGATATCTTCGGCAACTTCCCTATCTATAAGGATTCAGAATATATATACTTTATAGGCAAATGAATATTGTAAAAATTACAAACGAAATGGCAAACCTATATAAACCTTTGCCACATGTGTAAAGGGTATAAAAAAAGACGCTTGCCTTCAACGATAAAAAAAATTTTCAGAGTGTTGTAAGATTTTACATATTATTTTTAGGGTAAGCGCTTATTTTACTTTAGTTAGTGACTTTTATACTTTCTTTTAAACATTAACCCCCATATTCATATACAATTTTTAAGTTTATTGAAGGTTTATTGAACGAAATTTTCATACAAAAACCGTTCAATAAACCTACAGTAAACTTAAAAATTGTTTATGAATATGGGGGTAAGTAGTTAATAACATTAACTTAAAAATGCAGTACCTGCATTAAAATCTATATATATATTTTAAATAGTAAAGTGACTGACGTATTCTATTCAAAAAACAAGCGGACAGCTGTCTGGTACTTTTTTAAAATTCCAGGGCATAGAGGATACAAATGGGTAAAATTTTTATTTTGGTACTTTTTTTGGGCCCTTATAACTACTAAACCAATAAACAAAAAACACATAATTTAAACTACGTTCGTCACTTCTCTTAAACTAGAGAATACGTTTTCGTTACTTACGTTAGCCTATACTTAAACGTATAGTGATAAAAACAGGGAAAAACGGGAAGTGTTAATAGTAAAAACCCAATTTAAATAAAATGTACGTGGTTGAAAAAGAGAAAACTTTGACTAACCAGTTTGGGGTAGCGAAGCAAACCAGGTCCATGCTAGTGTGCTAATATAATAAATATTTCCCCCATTTTGTTTGTTTAACAACAGAAAAGGATGGTAACTTTTATTATTACAAAACAAAAACATACACAGGCAGTGAAGTTGTGTATGTGTGTGTGTCACGCAAATTATAAAGAAAAAATATACATACATATATGTATATGTACCTAAGAGATTTGTATACGCATAGATAAATTAAAATTAATGTAACCAGAATAAAATGAGTATCTTGAAAAAGAAAAATTTTATTTAAAAAAAACAAAATAATTAATAAAATATTTGCAATCTATTTGAGAAGTTTTAAAAGATGTTAATATTTTTGTAATTAGAAAGAATTAAAAAAATAAAGGATGTTTTTTGGCTTATTTATTAAGAAGACATATTCTTTATTTCTATTCTATGCAAGTTTTAATATATTTTCTAAATCATTTCTATTTCAGAGTTATTAAAAGTTTCTTTCGATGTAGCTTTAAACGCGTTAACTGAAAAGAACAAATATTTATTTAAGGAAATAGGCTTTTTGTTTAAATCTAACACGAAGAGAAAAAAATTTAAAAGTGTAGATAATAATGTGCACATTTCAAAGGGAAATGCAACATCAATTAATGCTCCGTTTTCGATTGAATTAGCGTTTTTTTAAGTAAAAAAAAAATTTATCTAATAATCATTGCTAATATAAGTTTAAATTTAAGATTGTTTTTTTTTTAAATACAGAAAAAGTAAGACGTAAGAAAAGTAAAAGGTAATATGTATTTTATCTGTATTTAATTAAACACAAAATTTGACTTTGTATTTTAGTAATTTAGATATAAAAAAAAAAACATTGTATCCCTTTTCTAAAACATTGCACTCACGGAGGATTGCAAAGTTGAGATTATTTGAACAAGGAGTGTCGAAAAAATTGATGTATAATTTTACAAACATAATATGTAATCTATACGCCATTTCATTTAGCATATTTTTTATTAATACTTAATAATGTTTTACTACAAACAACCCCACTGTAGTACACTAAATTATTTTACTTACAAAAAAACTTTACACCGTACTCTAACTTCTTTCTATTTGTTTTTTATGTTTAATTTTTTTTTTGAGATTAATTTTCAATCAAACTTCTACTTAAGTCATGTCGTACTTAAAGCTGTCAGTTTTTTTCAACTTCCTCTTTAAACATTTATCTCTCTGTTTAAATGTTTATTACAGTTACCTGAGGGTTTGCGAACGGTTATAAATTTGAACATTCACCTGATGAGCATTTAACACAGAGATTCCCAATATTTGGTCTCATTTTCGATTTTATTTTCTCTAAAACTAGATAAATTTTCAAAATTGTTAATGAAATAAGAATTTATAGAATATTTTTCCTAAAGTCGAAAATTGTTTTAACAGTTTTCGTTAAATCAAGAGTGCATGGTATTTTATGCCCTATTTTGGAAACCTCTGCAAGAGAATATATCGGAAAATCCATGCAAAAAAAAATTAGGAATAATAATCCTCTGTACTGGACAGAATTTGTTGTTGCAGTTAATTTATAAATATTTCGCGAACGTTTGAATTTGTTTTCAACTGAAAATTAAAATAAAAACTTTTACTTTATTTTTCCAGTTTTTGTTTTGTTTTGGGCATCTAAATATGAAAAAAAAACCTAAAATAATAAAGTTGAAATAAAAAGACATAATAAATAATGCGTTAAAAATTTTAAATTTCAACACCGACACAAAGAATAAACAAATGCAAAGGAAAAAGTTTTACATAAAAATGTCGATTTTTTAACAGAAAACATCGACATCGACATCAAAATGCATTTGTTTTTAGGGTTTTTGTATGTATAAATGGGTGTATAAGTGTGTTTGTGTGATCATTGGAATGCCCTATAGCAGCAAATACATATATTTTGTACGTTTGCACTTTTACGTACATATGGACTGTAACTATGGAAAATTTATATAATTTGGTGCTGTTTCTTTACGTTATGATATAAAGGTACCAGGGTTTGACATTTAAAAGTCATTCACAAGATTTTATAGAGAAGGAAAAAAGCTTTATTGCTGTTTATTTAATGTGTTTGTACCATTTTTAAGTGCAACTTTAGCTTAAAAATATCGCTTTTTGTATCCAACCCGGCTTTATGAAATCAATTCCCGGTTAAGACAACATCTGGGAAATAATTGTTTATCTTTGCTACCACTTTTTATGTTTGAAGTGTTTTCGCTCTTTCTGTAGTTCATACTTTTGTCAACCTTTGCCTGAAGTAACTTTTATTTATTCATATTATAAAACTGTTTTTTATCTCAACATTTTGTTGCTGTTTTTTTGCCGCAGTACCTTAGTACGGCATAAGAAACAACCGACTGCAAACTGTAAAAAAATGAAGCAGTGTAGTAATGTATTTAACCCTGAGGCTGAATCAAGGCAAGTTTTAAACATGACTGCTTACGACCAAGCACATCCCGTATAACGGTTTTCAATTACAGTTTTATAAAGTGGCCATTTTTTTCGTCAAAAAACTTTTTTCATTGCTTAAACAATTCAGTTTTTCTTTTGGGTTTTCAGCTTGTTTTGTAATTTTATTTTATAGTTTTTTGTTTGGCATTATATGATGAAAATAGTTGGAGTAAAATGTTTTATTAAAAATTACGAACATTTTTAATTGAATGTATGTGCCCAAAGGTAGATGAAGTGTTTTGGCAAAAATGAAATAAAACTTAAAATGTTTTGCTCTTGAGCTGTGTAAAACCTGTTTAAATAAATATATTTTGTATGAAAAATTAATAAGTAGTTATATTTGCACATGTATTTGATTATATGGTAAATTTTTGTAAAAATGTATTAAAATTTTTGTTTAATTTAAACTGAAAATTTTGTTCATTTTCATAGCCGCCTGATTCCAAAAAATCTCTATCTCTCCTGTACCAGCCATTGTCTCTTTACATTTTCTATGTTGCTTTCATCCACTGATCTTCCTTAATCTGTGCAATAGTAAAACGCATCTTGAGTGGGGCCAAGATATGTAAAATCAACTGTTTACACTCGTTACTGGCCCCTGGAATTTTTGGAAATACCAATGAAGCATTTATACGTTTCAGTAATACGTGCACATTTGAACCATCATAGGGCAGACGACCAAAGACCATGGCATAACAAACTACACCACAGGCCCAAATATCGGAAAGAAATGGATCATAGGCAACACCTGTGGGTACAGGAAAGAAAGCTGAGTTTTAAAAATTCCTTTTTAATAGTTTAACGAACTTATTAAATATTTTACCTTTTAATATCTCAGGACTGGCATATGCATAACTGCCGCAAAATGTTTTCGACAATACCACCTGTTGATCACTTGTTTTAGTATCTTTGCGCGCAAAGCCAAAATCAATTAATTTCAAATTATAGTTTTCATCTAATAAGAGGTTTTCACATTTTATATCCCTAAAGAGATTAATTTAATATAATTATTACCCTTTTTAAATCCTCAATTTAAAATTGTACCTGTGAACTACTCCCTTTGAGTGTATGTATTCTACAGCACTGATTAATTGTTGAAATAATTTTCGCGATTGAGGCTCATCTAGAAATTTTTTTTCTCGCACATAATCCAAAAGAGTACCATTTTCAGCCAATTGCATTATAAGATAAACTCTGGAAAGGAAATTTAAAGAATAAACATAAATTAATCGAGAATGTTGTTTTTTAAATATTTAGTTTTCCCTATTTCCCATCATCTCACCTGTGACTTGTTTCAATACTTTGATAAAATGTTATTAAATTTTCATGATGTAATCCCTTGACCGCCTCTATTTCTCTGGGCAAAAACTTTTGCGTATATTCAGCGGGGGCCTTAACTTTGGAAATAATTTTAATAGCCACACGTTTGCCATACTCTTCGGAATAACCTATTTTAACTTTGGCATAATTTCCCGAACCAATAACTTTGCCCATTAGTATGCCGTGTTCTTCCAATATCGATTTAGGTTTTCCCGATTTGTTAGTACCACTAACTTCCGGCGAAACTTGTTCGGAACCTTGTCCGGCTCTAGCAGCGCGACTAGTATGGGGACTGTCATCGTTTAGACTCGTGTTTATGGAATTTTAAAAGCTTGGAGTAAAAAAAATATTTGGCTGTTATTTCAGCGCGTGTTTAATCCAGAAGGTATGTAGGTGTCTTTGGTGTGTTTGGTAAAACCTATTAAAGCAGTAGTTATTTTTTTGAGCGATTTTTTTTTTCAAGTTTTTGTATTTACTCTCACACTGCTTCACTTTTATGAGAGATTTTAGAGTTTCTTGGAATTTTTTGGCTTTTAATCAATAAAATTTACAGCGAATTTTGTTCGTTTTAAGAAAAAATACTTTTTTCCTTTAATTATGAAAAGTTTTTAATGAATTGGAAAATTTTGAAAGTAGAATGACA
>NDXZ01057736.1:0-22254 GCA_003055125.1 Paykullia maculata | reverse complement strand
AACTTGAGCCAGAATAAAACTAAAATTAATTGTCATAAAACATTTTCTCTAAATTTATTCTGTTAAAAGTGAATATTTTTGTTAATAACGGTTGTTTTTAGAAGTGCTGAGAACTTTTAATTAACAACACTGTTTTCTTTGACAGCTGCTTTAAGAGCTTTCAGTTGTTCTAGTTGACAGAATTTCAAAAGTGTGTCCATCCATTTTATGGAAAATTTTGCATTAAGTTTTCGGTTGACAAGCGTAAAAGATTTAATCAGTATAGGAATTTATGCCACACGATCATCGGATCTTAAAAAGGTACCTATGAAGTCGCACCATGAATTCTATTTTAAGTGAAATAAAATATGATCAAATTTTTATTTAAAATAAATAATTATAATTATTACGGAATGTTTTCTGACACACTCTGAAACAATTGAAACAAAATTTGAATAATTTTAAAAAAATAAACATTTTTAAGTCGAATTATAAAAAAAAATTCTTACAAAGCTGATTAACAATTTTGCGAACTTTTTAAAACTTAAAAATGTTTATACTTAAAAAAAAAAGTTGTTTCTTTTATCGAGTTATAATTTTTAAAAAAAAAACTTTTGGCAATGAAACAATTTTTTTTAATTGATTTTCTTTCAGTCAAATAAAATTCATTTCAAAAAAAACTGTTGGCAACAAATTTGCAAATTTTTTAAATAAATCAAATTCAAGTTCATAATTTTCCTTTAATCTGATTGAGCCTTCACACACGAGAACAATATTTAGTTGCACAAAATTAGCTTTTTGGTAAGAGAGGAGAGGAGAATAGTCTTTTTTGGTATAATTATTCAAGCAGCTACAACCCCGCATTCTAGCACAAAACCAATAAATTTAAAAAAAAACACGGTTGACCGCTTTGTCTTTTAACAGAGCGAATCTAGTAGTTAGTCGACTGTCATAGCGTAAACATGAATGCAAACAGGCTTGCCTTTTTAGCATTTTTTGTGCAAAAAATAGCACTTTTTTTCCAAGTTAGTACAAAATATATACAAAAAAATTCGAATGGTAGTAATGTTTAGCACTTTTTTATTATAGTTTGGCAGAACTGAAAATACCTTAAATGACAAAATAAATAAAACTTTTGGGGTATATAAGTAAACATTGAGTTCCATTATTAAACAAATTACACATACCCATATGCCCATATGTATGTGCATTGTTTTAAGAAAAAATATTACAGCCAATCTAGCACTTTCCTTTTTTAATTATAGAACATTTTAGCACTTTGTTTTCTGCGATTTAGCCTTTTTAATATTTTATCTTATGGCAACACTTTTGCGCTTTTGTAGACTAAAAGACAAACATCAAATGAAAACAAAAGACTATAATACAGACAAAGCTGTGTATACATATACATATTGTGCCGGTTTATATTCATCCCGTGTGTTTTGAAAAGAACAATAATTGTGCGACTAAATATTGTACTCATGTGTGACGGCTCATTTATCAATTAATTCTAAAAATTTTAAAAATCTTATTTAAACAACAACAATTTTTTCAAAGACTTTTTTTTTGATAGAAAAAAGCCTTTAAAAAAATTTATAATAAGAAATTCCGACTATTTCTACTGCACATGCTAAAATAAAATTAAAACAACAAAATTTATTTGATTATTTTTTATTACTTTTTTCATTAATTTTTTTTTATTTGCGTTTATTTTAAATTTAAATATTTCCCATAATAATCATTGTTGTATAATTATTTTCTTTATTATTTACTGTATTTGTTTTAAAATTAATATAATTTTATATAAATTAAATACAATTTAAAAAAAAAGAAAGTTCATCTCCTTAACATTTAAATGGCTAATAACAAATTAACAAACAAACAAAAAATGGAACGAAAAATGAAACGTGATTTTCAAAATGAAAATAAAAACATTCACGTTATAAAATTTTTACTAATTAATTTTAATATTTTAGTATCGAATTTTAATTATCTATAAGTATAGTATAGTATAGTATATATATATTATCTGTTTGTATATTTGTTTTACTAATACTTCGAGTATTTTAAAATGATATCAAAGTAGAAAAGTATGCATATTTTGGTTTAGTTTTTTTTTTATGTAGAAAAGTTGGATCAAAGATGAAAGCCAAGTGAGTGATGATTAGGTGATGTCAGCGATAAGGATATGCATTAGAGAAAAAGATAGAGGTTAAGAGGGGTTTAAAAATTATTAAAAATATAATAGAGTAAGATTCATATTGCCATAAAATTATTACATAAATATTTGTTTTTAAATAAACATACATATTATGTATTTGCATATTTGTTTATGTACGAGATGTAAACCTTAAATAATTTGCCACTACAATATTGTTGTACTTGAAAAGCTTTAGTTAATTAGTTTCTTAATACGAGTTTTTATTATTTTTTCATTGCAGGCTCTTGTTTATTCTCACGTATAATGGTAAGTAATTGCATCATCATTAAGGCTTGAACCTTATCCAAGGGATCCATAAAACCTCTTTGCAACCATTTCGGTATGGTAGTGCGGGCATGACTAAAACCCAATTTATTTAGAATATAATCAATGCCATATGGTTCTATGGACTTGCCAGCCCAATATAAAATACGCACTGTGGGCTCTAAATGCCATGTTTTACATTCAAAATGTCTCCAATCCCTAAAGAATGACTCTAAATCATTATCATCGTCTGCATTACTTGTTGACGACACTGTGGCACCTTGACCCGAAGTAGCGGGTTTGCTATTATTTATATTAGAATTTGTATTCGCTGCAGTGATATTTGTATTGCTGCTGTTTTGTGAATTAATATTAACGTTAGATGATGTTTTCGATGAAGAGTCTTTGGTATCGTTGTTTAGATTATGATTACTACTTGTCAAATGTGTTGTTGATGATGTCATGGTTGTTGTTGCTATTGGCAGATTAACATTCAAATTTTGTGAACTTGCATGTTTCGATGAGAGCGTATTTGAAGCTGACGAAGCGTTAGACGATTGTTGTTGTTGTTGTTGTAGCTGCTGTTGTTGATCCTTTATCATATCCTCGCTAACGTATGGCTTTAACTGATGTCGTATATTTTGTGATAAATTTGGAGAAGCAGCTCTAGTAGACTGAACTCCAACCTTAAGCAGAGAAAAAAAAATTTTTTTAATTTATTTTTTAGTAACTCATTTGAAAAACTTATCACCTTTTCTTTTTCCTTCACATACGACGTGATAAGGTCATGCAAAAAGAAGAAAGCATCAGCATCTACTGTTACAAAAATGTGATCATCGAATTCTGTAGTAAAACTACAAATAACTTCGGGTTTATGATCTGCTTGAAATGAAATAAAAAATTATTTTATTAAAAAAACGATTATATTTTGGTTAAAAACTAAATATTTGTATTACCAGTTTGTTGTGGTGTTGTCGGCCCTTGTTTATGTTCTGTTTTAAAGTGCAAATGCAAGCTGGGTAAAGCAAAGATGACTTCACGATCTTGTGATTTGCTTGAACTACTTGAGCTTGCTCCTCTGGCCCTTTCAATGGAATTTGAAGCAATTTCTCTGTCACATTCCAAAATGGGAAAACGGTCGACAGCTAAAATTATTTATAAAATTTAAAGAACATCACAATTAGCTCAGATAGACACGAAATAATAAAATGTTTATGTATGTAAATCCTTCTTCCCCACTAGTTGTTTAGAGAAGGTTAATTAAAAAGCCAAAACTTACCATCAATTTCACTATTGGCAAAGGCATAGTGGAACCACTCATTTAACGTCTTAAATTGTGGTGGAAACACTATATTTCTTGAAATACGACTAACAATTGCCATTGAGTGATTCTGTTGTTGTACCTCTGACGTTTGCCCTAAGCAAGAGGTTAGTGTTTGCGTCACAAACACCTCACGACTGTTAAAATCTTGATGTGCCTCTGTGGTAAAATTGATAAAGGGTGACTTCAAACTAAACAAGGCCCACGACTTGGATTTAAAATTGATGCCATGGAAACAAGCCAAAGAAATATTATTGCCATGCAATTCCACTGAACCGCCCAGAACATTGCCATTACATGGTAAGCGTGTCACTAAAGTGGGTACCACTAAGCCTGCTACCATTTCTAAAGGCTTCTGCCAATGGCGATGATGTCGAGCATCCGTATTGCTTATATCCACTCCACATGCTTCTGAGGCTCCATTTATAGATTTTTTATGTTCCTGGCGACGCTGTCTACGTTTCATGCTGGCATGCAGACGGGGCTCTAAACTGGAGAAGACACGTTTGGATGATTTAAATTGTTGAGAGAAAAATTCCTCTAGTTTGTAATACATTTTGAGTAAATCGGCAGTGGTAGATTTTGAAATCATTATTTGTAGCTGAAATCAGAATAGAAAAAAATGTTAACAATAATTTATGTCTTAGTTGTTTAAAACTTACTTGATCCCACGATAAATCGCCATGTATAAAGATGATAGCTTTTGGTGCTGTATTATCATGAGGATGCGAGACATCACTTCCCAACTGCTGCAACGATGTTTTCCATTCATCTTTCATGGCGGCAGAGAATGAACTAATGCGAGTCATTAGTACCGAAGTACCCATATAATCTAGTTTAAGTTCCAAAGCCTTAAAATTCAAACCCATTGTATGATAGGGCTCCACTCCCGATTCCTCTTTAATGTGGAAACGTGTATTGATTTTATTCACTTCAAAACTACCACCCACAATGCCACCTTTGGCATCCAACGAAGATCCCCCCAAATATATGCCAATATACATGTTTTTGTATCCAGTGCTGCCTATCGACAAGCGGCCATCAGATTGGAAATCTTTTGTGAGCCACACTACATTGCCCATAACATTTCCCATATTCATCTGCACATTGAGTTTGGTGAAATTGACCGCAAAAAGTACTAATGTTTCCCAGGCAGTTATTTGATTTTTCTCTGAAGGAGGAGTACTAGACGACTCATTACTCAATGATTTTTCTAGAGATTTTAGTTTGCGTGTAGCTCCCGTCGACGAGTTGGGCGTTGTTTGTTTGCTGCATTCAAAACTTAATTTCAGTTTATCTCTTGCATAAAATGCGTCTGCTGGTGATTTAGTGGTATCTGGTGTTTTAGTTCTAGTCGCATCTTTGGGTGTTGTTGGGGTACCAAAAGTGTGGTCGTTATCGTTGGACTGTTGTACACTCAAATCACCCAGGAACAAACGCCGTACAATTCTTCTGCGATACCAGGCCTTAGGAAAAGCCAATATTTCCGTCAATCTACGCATATCGTATTTAAACGAGGCACTTCCAATATCCACTATTGTGGAAAATCTTACCACTGCCTTTGACTGATCCAATGGCCTTTTCGAGTAGGCTGTAGAGGAAGGTTCTATATAGACCTTACGACATCTTGTTATATGGAATTTTACAAATTCCACATTAATCGAAAGAGAGTCCTTACGTTCCGAATCGGTTAGGGGAGAAAATTGTGCCTCTTTAATATTAGTTTTCTTTCCACCATAAGGATGAAAAATGTACACATTAAAATCAGCTAAACAGCCTGTAACACTAAGACCTCCTTGAGGAGTTTTGTCTTTATCTTTGTCACCCGTTGTTCCAGAGTTGTTAGCAGTATTTGTATCTAAAGGATTTTGGCTATCTTCATCAGCTGATCTCTTCGATGAGAACACTATATCCAAACTGGGCAGTTGTAGCATACATTCCACTCGTGACACGGGCAAACAAGAAAATCTAAACGTGGAGGGTTGCATGTGAAAATACACTATTACATCGACTGGAAACGAAGCATATGTAACATAGTTGGCAGGCAATATATCCAAGTTAACAGGATTAGACGGCGTCTGAGATCCACTGCTCTGTTCAGCCTTAGTGGGTATGGGCTCTAGAGTTTGCTCTAAAAATTCCAAAATATGTGGTGATATAATGGTTTCTTCCGGTATAGACTGCAATGTCATCCAGGCAAACAAAGCCGCTCGCTTTGAGCTCAGTCTTTTAGTCGCACCCGAATATGTTGAATAGTGGCTATCTGTACTAATACCGCGATGTACCTCAATGATGTTTTCCACAGTCTTAGACTGATAATGCAACTTAACATCTAATCCGGGTATATGAAATATAGTCAAATCCGACAAAATAGCCGTATTAGAGGGATTGTAACGTAGTTTACTTTTATCTCGTTGCCTACGCGAAGGTGTAGGACTACCCCAGTCATAACCAATGCTGCGTTCACGTTTGTGGGTTTTTACGCTAGTGGGTCCACTTACAAACAGCTTATCATCCGTAGTTTCCTTAGTGTGTAAAACACATTTGCCCGAATTAACCAATACTTTAATATCTAATTCAAAGTCAATATTGGGTTCTTGTTGCTTTTGCTGATACTGATACTTTCTTCTCATCTCCACCGAAGTGCCATCTATATCTATTTCACTAGGTGGTGTATCTGTGGGTGCTTCTTGGGAATTTGTGCTCTGTGGTTCATCATCACTGTCAGCATTATTAGGCAGCGAAGTCTGCCTCATGGTCTCAGAGAAAGTAACACGACTAGCAGGATTAGTTTTTAATGAAGCACTTCGCGAGTGGCCAGAAGCAGGTGTTGATTGTAAACTCGAGATTTCATCATTTGAAGCTATAGGATCTAGACGTCTGCCAGAATAGGTGGCTATGCCATCTTCAATATGATCTCGATGGGAACCTATAAATGATATTGATCTTTGTGAACTTCTCATGCTGCGCCTCATCGAAGGTCTTCTAAATTTCTGTATCATATCACGTCTAAAGTATTTGTAGCAGACAGCCTGCAGCTCCTGCAATCTTCTTTCCTCGTGCGCTATAGTATTGTGTGTGGCACCTAATGTACGCAGATCATTTATAATCTTCAGCTGTTCGGCCATTTCTTTTTCCATCATAAACGACCGTTTTTTCGAGTCTATAGTAGGATCGAATACAAAAGAGGGCAAGTTTTCGAATTCCCTTTTACGACCGAATGTATCTCTACCTGCCTGTTCCCCTTCATCACTGTCGGGAGACTCCAAATTGGTCTCCTCTTCTTCAAAACCAGTCAACATGGTAAGGGTGTGACCCAAAGATGATAAATGTTTTCCTATATTAATATCCAAATGTATATCAACACCTTCCATTTGCCATTTAACATTTAATAGCCATTTGGCATTTTCCATTTTCTTTGCTGCTGTAGTACGAGAGCATACTTCGTAGGTACCTTCGGAAACCACACACACATTCATGATGGGTTCATTATGATTGGGTTTCCAGTCATCCAGAGTGGTTTCAAAATCGTCAGCAAAACGTAAACATAAACCTTGAAATTTCCCCTTGGACACAAGAGAGCCAGAGTTACAGGCCGATATAATGGTATTCTCTAGAGTAATAACAACAGCACCTTTAGGTTCAAAATCTTGATATGACCGAGATCCCCAAGACTAAAACAAAAGATAAAAAAAATTATGAGTTGAACGCAATAAATGAAAACTTTTTTTTAATTTTAAGCGTTATGATTAGAAATCAGCAATAATATTTAAAGCGACTTACATTGGCCAATTGATTTAAGGGCAAGCAAATGCCCATATCCTCAACCGTCAATTGCAGGAATAAAGTAGACAAATTGGATCCTGCAATATTGCTAAATTGTCCAAAAGCTACTCTATCAAATACCTAAAACAAAACAAGACAGTTATCAAAAAAAGGGCCTAAGAAAAACAATGAAAAATTGCATTTAACCAACCTGCGATTGTTGGGCATTTTCATAGCTTAAATTGGCCCTTTTTTCGGCCCAATACTCATAGGCGTTTTTATAGTTTAACCACACTAATATGGCCTTATCAACAGCTATCGGTTGAATGTATACCAAAGGACGTTTTAACGTTAACAGTATTAATTCTTTATCTTCGTTAAGTAGTTCATCTTGGAATGCATTACGCAAACCGATAGTTGTATGAAAAAACGCATACTGTTGGAACTCAGGCTCGGCCTCATCAAAGATCACGTTGCGAATTAATTGTCCCAGAGATAGATTAAAATCTATATGAGCTTTGCCAAACATCTTACGATCATTACCCTCTCCCAAATTTTTGACACGATTGGAAAGATGTAATTCCAAGGTGCCGGTTTCAAAACGTACCGCAGAATTACAAGGGGTAGTGGCAGTCAATTGTATGCGTTTCATCGAAATGTTAATTGAGAACAGTATACGTTTCAGACTTGACTCTTGTACGCTGCCGCTATCGCTGTCCTCAGACCAGAGTGGAACAGGTTTTTCGCCACCATAGACTTTTTGTAGAACTTCATTTATTTCACGCATGAAAACCTTTTGCACAAAGACCAAATGATTAAGCAGATCTGTCGTCAAACAACGTTCAAATTCGCCTATTTCGGCAGAGGCATTAACATAACCTCCTTGTCTCAGGACTACACCCTCAACACGTTCGTTATCTTCTTGCCTGTGTTCGGGTATATACTCTGCACTGACGTGTACCGGAGGCAAGGCTATACAGGCTTCCGAAGGCAAATTCATTTCATTCTGGGAAAATAATTCATTAACACATAACATTTTGTTTAAAGATCAATAAGAAAACTCACCCTCACCTGAATTTTTGTATTAAAACTCAGTGTATGTGTTGGTAGATCAATGACAAATTTGGCACGATTTCCCGACACACCCGTTGAACTGACATGATTCATTCGATATTGAGCCTGTAGCGAGGGCAACAAGGCGGCGTTGATGGAGAGAGATTGCAGGAGAACATTAAACTGCATGACCAATGGTTGCAATAAACCGTTCTGCTGTGGCTGCTGTTTGGGTTGTGTATTGAATTTACGATTTTGTTGTAGGGGTTTTTCCTTAGAGTCCATATTAGAGCCAGAGTTACGTGAGTGGAACGGTGATTCAGGTTCATCCAGGTTATGCGAACGTGAAGTTGTACGACTTGAGTTACGTCCTACTCGCAACTCCTGCAATGTTGATGACAACTGTTTGGACGATCTAGTCATCATGCCATGCAATGCCACCGGATGTTGAGGTATGTCAATATTTACTGGGCCAATCGATAAAAGACCGCTATTTTTATCGCGTCCTCTTTTTGTAAGACTGGAGTAAAGTGTTTGACTTTTGCCTACAGTGACTTTTACCACAGTTCTGAAAAAAATATAAGTATATATTAAAATTAAGTTTTTTTTTGTCTTCCTGGTAAAGCTGCTTTAAGTCATAAATAATGAACAAGATAATCAAATTGTTTAAGTTACAAACTGAGTTTCTGGGTTAGATAAAAACAAGCTACTTATGAATGTATGTTTGATAACTGCTATAGCTAGAGAGAACTTAAAATTCAACTTACTGTTGATTTGGAGCTACTCCTTCTAACAAAACAATCATGGCTCTACCCACTTGTCCGGTAAGCGAACACTCTAACGACACTGGTCTGGCTTTTTTACGCCAAGTCGCTGAACCATTTAGTGTTGTAATTTCCGCTTCCAATTTTAAACCACTTAAAGTGGCCAGCAAACGAGTCTTATGTATTTTCGCTACACCAAACACTATTAGCCGAGTTCTTTCTTGCGATATACTATCAAACAGTTCTTTGTGCTGTGGCAAAGGTGTAGGAGCACTTGCCAAATCATCATCCTCATTGCGTGTATCTTGTCTAATATATATAAAGGGCTTCTTTTCATTCGTTAATGAAATTCGCTGTACGGTTTTGGTCTCTGGCATTGTGCCATACAATTCCAATAAATGGTAGATGGTTTTCCAGCAATTTGGTGTTTCCAATAAAGGAGGTATGATATTGTTAAAGCCATTTTTAGTTATAGTGTTGTAATCACCACTAACACTAGTAGCACAGGCGCCATTTAACGATGCTTTTGATTCCAAAGACATTTTAAACATATGATGCTCGGATACGGAGGCTGTGGGACTATCACGGAGTGGTGAAGAACTTGATTCATTAAGATTGGTGTAACCCAATTTGCCTTTGACTGTTTTGCCAGTTGATCGTAGTTTTTGAGCAAAAGATTGGGGACGATTTTTGGCACTCGGAGAGGGTGTTAGCTGTATCAATGGTCCTAAGCCAGAACCGCGTGGTTTACTAGAAAATATATATAAATTATTTATTAGTTAAATGGCTTCACACGTATTCTTTCAATCATTACCCTGTCGTATTGTGATTCATAGTCATCATTTCATTAAATTTATCATAACGTTCATCGGATGAATTTTCATTATGGACTGGACGATCTGATGTCGAACCAAAAGGCATTATATCATTTGGCTCAGAGGCTAATATTGAAAAACAAAAAGGTTAGTTTTCATATTATTAAAAATCATATGTTTGATGCCCATACCCAAGCTGTACTCGTCTTTGGCATTTGATTTCTTACTAATATCCGGTTGATCATGGAACTCCTGCTGGGCATCTTTAACATTTTGATACATGTTGGTTATTTGATGCAGCAATCTTAACAGGGGCATATTAACCTTTTAATTCATAATGAAATTAAAATTAGTTTTTAAAAGTTTTAATTAATTTCCAATTTTTTAAGGTACCTGTTGCGATATAAATCTTATATTAATGGAAAAGTTTATGACGGTACTTGTGTGCTTTTTCAACTGACGACGAGACATGTAAATAACATTTTGCCTTGCCTGATCCACCATGCCATCGGACATTTTCAATACCTCCAATTCTATGCCCACTCTTTCGCACAAAAATAATGGCGTATCTGTCATTATTAAAGGTCTGCCATTGGTTTTTTTACAGGCCAGTTTTGTGGGTTTATTTTTATTTTTCTCTCCCGCTTCAGAGACAACAATATCAACCCTAATCGAATCGAAGGTACCAATTAGAGATAAATTTGTACCAAAGTTTTCCAACGATGAAATGTCTGTAAAGAAAGTTTTTTGTTAGAAACATTTTTTTCGTATTTTAGTAAACGAATAAAATCTTAATATTTTTTCCACTTACCAGCATTTTGAAATTTATTGACCATTTGTTGAGGCATAACACCCAAACACGTAAGCAAGGGCTCAAAAATCAAATGGGCATCTAAAAGTTTAATTGAATCCTGCATAATGCCCTGGCGAGATTGAGTTTGTCCCGGGATTTTATTAACTGGTGTTGGTCTTAAAATTTCCTCTTTAGCAAAATGATCCCTTTTCTTGTTTTCCTGCTGTTTTGCCATCCAAAAGTATAAATCCTCTTTTTGATTATCACCACCCAACCAGAATTTATTTACTGAATTCGTAGAACTGATAGAGCCTTCCTGAAGAGCACCATATTCTAAAGAAAACAGCAAGTAAAACAAGTATTTCGTCAACCTATTAAGAGAAGTTTTTATCTTTCTAAAAACCTACCAATTTCAGGCACCTGTTTGTCCACCAAACCTGATATAATTGGCAGCATTTGTATGCTAGAACGGGAAGAGTTACCATGTGAATACTGAGATCCTTTGCTAAGACTTTTTCTAAAAGTTTTTTCGTTGAATAAATCCAAAGCCATAATGTGATGTTTAGTTATTAGAAAAGATTAAAAACATTGGTTTTTGGACATTTAACACATGTTTGACAATTGTTTTATGCTTTTTATATTAAAAACGAGAGCAAAAAACTTACCCTTTTCTATTCAAATGTATATTCGGTGATGTGGATGTTGACCTTTGACCTCCATGTAAAACGTCATCTGTAGTAAAACCCAAACCAAATTGTGTAGAGTCTATATTAAAATTAAATTTAATATTTCAAAATATATTTTTAAAATTAACAAAATTTTGCCACAACTTATTTGGTGCCATAAATATGTTGGCAAACTCCAAAAAAAATATAATTTAGAAAATTGTTTTTAAAAAAAGTGAAAAAAAATTAACAAAAGATTAATTTTAAAAATATCAAGTAAAAGTATTGAAATTAATTTAAAGTAAACAAATTTAAACAAAAAAAAACGGTAAATATTTCTTACCATAAAAAAATAATTAAAACAAATTATATTTTTAACTCAACTGATTCATATTTATGTGTTTTTTTTGGAATTTGCTTTTAAATAAATCAGGCCTGCCACAAAACCGATTTCTCTTTTAGAGAAAAATTAATTTCATATTGATAACAAAAAATAAGTTTTTAAATTATTTTTCCTTAAAAAAAACCAATTACGACATCCCTTTACTTTGTTGTTGTAACCTGTATACTTTACGCTCGCACATCATAACAACAACTATTTACATTTTTGATGTACTAATGTGTTTATCTTATTACTGCAAAAATTAGTTATATAAATTATATTTTATCTCAGTCGTTCATGAGCAGAATATACTGACTGCAAAGTAAATCTAAGTTATAAAATTCCGGCATTCGTGATCGATTAAAATTTATCGTAACTTTTGATTTTAAAATTACCACTTTCGATATCGAGTAATAGCTATCGAAATTTCCGATGATAGCATTCGATAACGAGTGCGCTTTTGAGTGCTGGCTTACAAAAAGTTCCTCGTTAGATAAATATGTAACAATCGACAAGTATTTTATTTACTTCAAGTGACGTAAAAGAACATAAAAATGTAAGTTTTAATACAAATTTTAATTTTATGTACGATTCCTGCATAACAGGTAGATTTGGTAAAAATTTATTATAATTTAAATTTATTATAATAAATTTTGAAAAAAGCTTATCCGTCATTTTTTTTAACTGTGTCAACAGTGTTGCAAACTCCACTCTGATTCATTCCGATCAAGAGGGCATATCCAATGGTATTTTGAAAACATACACTGGCTAAAAGGGATATTGTTAAGGCCAGCAAAACATAGCTCGAAAATAATTAAATTCGGTAAAGAGGATTGAAATTAAATATGAAATCAATTTTATACCCTTAATTCTGTGACAGGCCTTTATATTTGCTTTGGTAAAAAAACAAAGTGCACTTTTTCAAAAACCAGGACACATAGTTGATTGGTGCATGTGTAAAAACGTTCAGAGTACCATTCATTTAGTGTTTTCTTCATATATTTATAACAACAAAAACCAAATTTTTATTAAAATTAAAAACAAAACCAAAAATAAATTGAATACATTAACACAATATATTCAAGAATAAAGTCAAACTCTAGCAAAAAATATTGAAATTACATAAAATATTTAAGAAGTTTGAAAAAATTATTTCAGCTTAAGGCTTTTAACACTGAAACGTTTTAAAAATATAATACATCAAACATAGAAAAGTAAACAACATAAAAAAGTTTATATAAAACCATTTGGCCAATTCACAACCTCTGTTGTATCGTAGTAAGTCGTAAAATATAAAATATTTTTCAAACAAAAATTTTTAAAAACAAAGAAAAACCTGTTTAAAATTGGTACTTAAATCGATACAACGATACAACATAGATTGTGAATTAGCCAATTAAACATATAGAAATAAACATATATACATACATATATGTATATTTAAGTAGTATACATAGAACACATATAACATACAACAGATTAAAATGTTTTTTATCATGATCACACACACACACATATAAAATTGAAAATATTTAGCAAACATAAAGGAAAAGTATGCAATTGATGTTTAACCTTAAGCTGAAAAAGCAAGGGCGTTATGCAAAAAGAAAACTAACAACCAATTTTGTTTACGATAAGAAAAAAAGAATATTCAAATCAAGTTTAAAATTAAAATTAAACTGTAAATTTTTTTAGTTGAAACAAAAGGATAATTTTGTGAACAAAAACCAATTTTCTTTACTCTGTTGAACAGGCAACATAACAAAAAGACTTTTTGTTTCTTTTGTATAGCAGCCAAAACATAGTTTATGACTATAACAGGAAATTATGAAAAAAGTAGTATAAAGAAATAAAGAAAATTTGTTCTGTTCAAAAAACGAAGCGTTAATCAAAAGAATACCAATATGAGTTCGATGATGCTGTGTTTGCCCAAGTAATAAAGCATTCTCACTCTCTTCCGGATTATCTCCAACACCGGCATACGGTCCCATATCGTTATCACCTTCACACTCGCCATCATCCACTTCTTCTTCGGCTTGAGGAAAGGAAAATGTAACATTAATTGGTCGTATCAATTTGTTTTTGTACTGATGCTCGAATAGTATGGGATTGTAAAGAGTATTTTTCCATTGACGACTCAAAACGATAATGCCCTGTTTAATAGAAATGGAAAATTTTCATATCAGCTTAAAGTGTTATTTATATGTAAATATTGCTCAGACCTGTCTTAAAGTATTAAGGTGGGGTATATCGCCTTGTTTAAAGATACGCTCAACCTTCTGAACGCCATCATCTAGTACTAGTTTTTGCATAATGAAACACAATTGACAACTGGGATCCTCTTGCAAGGTTTTCGACAATAAAGTATAGTTGTTGGCATAGCGACTCTGTTGGCAAAAATAAGGTTTTAATGAAACAAATGTATAAATAAATCATTTCTATAAATTAGAATTTCGTTTTTGTTGTTGGCCTGATTATGGGTTATTTACCTTTTTAATTTTGGGATTCCTTTGTATTTTCTCATTCTCCAGGGCGTCAGACATTAAACATGCAGCCACGGCTGTATGCCTCGAGTGTAAAGCTTTAAGTAGCGCTACAATCTTGATGGCCAAACGATTGCTAGGATTCATCCAGGCTGTTATGGCTGGGGAAGCGGTGCTAAGAAGATTCCAATCTAACCGCGTTAAATCAATTTTTCTTGTAATCGGTACACAGGGTGGTGCGGCAAAGTTAAGCCACACCGATTTCAATTCAATAACACAGGATGAAGTTTTATCATTTTCCTTATTAGCCACTTTATCAAATCCCTCTTCTTTCTTTTGTCCATTCATTTTACCCTTTTCCATATCTTCTTCGGGTGGCTTGGAAGTCGATTTACGATGTTCAGCATTGCTGTCGGGACGTTCTGTTACTATAATGTTTTCCAAAGCAGTCTGGAATTTTTCTTTGGGTGTTTTGGGTGTGGGTGGCTTCTTGGTTAATAAACGCCAAGCTGCCTCGGCTCGGGATGTAGCTGAAACATCTATTTGTGGATTATTAGTTGCTGTTGTGGTAGCAGTTTCTACTAGTTCATTTAAACCTTCCTCAGCCATTTCGGCTAATTCTTCTTTTGAGTTTTCCGACTTTTCGAAATGTGAACGTTTAACAATTTTCACACCCACTCCCTCCAAACCGCATTCAAACATAATGTAGCCAATGCTATCGACGCCCGTATTATCAGTCATTTTAAGACACTCAAATAGTACTTTACTTTTTGGTTCTGGTATGGCGGTAACCATTATGGGAGATTCTTGACCAGAAGTACTTTCAGTTTTTAGACGTCTCAATTGGGCATGTGCCCTACCCACATCTAAAGTAATTACCAACTCTTCAAGTTGTTTTTCCGACGTTTCAATAAGTATAGGCTCTCCTTGCACATTATCCGGACGTGACTGTGATGAGAGATGAGCCAACAAAGCTCTAGTGCCCTTCATTATGCCTCCCTTTTTATTGCTACTACCAGATTGCACAGTTTGTTGTATATAGACATTGTGCATTGAGGCACGGGTAGTTTTACCCAAGTGAAATTTAGTGGACACGCCTTCTATGTAAAACGTTAATAGGGAAACACAACTAAGATCCTGAACATTATCCAATGCTGCCACCGATATAACTTCTTCGATTATAGACGATTGTAACATGGTTATGCTGACTTTTGGTAAAACTATTAAACCTTGAGTCTTGGTGGATATACTTTCTTCATAAACATCACTCAGAAAGGAATCACCGGGTCCTAATAGGTTACGCTCGGTAGTCGAACGTTTAGAATTTGAATGCACTTGCGACCAATAACTCAATGATTGATCGCGTTTCAAAATGTTATCATTTTTAACTTTACCTATACACGATGAGTGTATATAGTTCACCACAGTTAACAAATGCATATTCAAAAATGTCGGTATGGCAGCTTCAACCATTCTAAAAATTAAATAAGTTTTTTATTTATTTTCAAAACAAAAAATGTTTTATTTGAAAAGAAAACAAATTTTGACATTATATTTTACAATCTTCCTAACTTTTATTAAGGGTCAAATAGATTACAATGACATGGTAAGTTGTTAAGATCATAATAATTAATTGCGCTCTTAGCAAATATGTTGCCTTTTTCATAGCAACTACATAGTGAGGAAAACACAGATTTTACTAAAGATCTTACGGAAGGGGATTTTGAATTAGCTTTAAACGATTTATCGCTTAAAGAATTAAATACTCTTAAAGAATTTATCGATTCTGCGGATTATAAGGATTTTGATTATCAGGAAAAAAGGTAAAACTGCTAGAACTGCTTCTATTGCTTATCATTTTTCTTCATCGAAAAAGAAAATACACATACATACATACATATGTACATACACACATATGTACAAGGTGGGCCAAAAGAAGTCATCCGACAGACGAATTGTTACGCAAAAAAAAACAGACACGATTATTCCGCGTTCTTGGGGAATGTATCGCTCAATGGCTTGTTCACTTGTATTCTACATCTGTCTAGTTCACAAATGTCAAAACATTTGACATTGGCCGCCATTTGCTGTCGGATGACTTCTTTTGTCCCACCTTGTACATAAATACATAATGTTAAAATTTGAGTATTCAAAACACGAAACCGAAAATCAATTAATCGGGTTTTTATTTAGAAAAAAAAACTGACCGGATTCGATATGTTTATGATTTCTATAAAACTAATAGGACGGTTTTTTTGTGTTTGGTGACTGGTTTTTTTTTTGCATTAAAGACTTTTAAAATAGATAACGATTGTTCATTTTTGTTTAAAGTTTTGCATAATCATTTACTTAACATTAACGACTTTCGTGTAAACCTGGCTTTTTAATCGCCAAACTCTGTTCGCCATATGTAATTATTATTATCGAAAAATGTCGACTGTTTAAAAAGCGATCTTGTTTAAGTCACTTAAATATTTTAAACATTTCGATCACGGTTTCTAACAGACCATCCTAAATAAGAGCGTTAAAATTGTGTCATGCAGTAATATTAACTTAACTTTTAGAGAAAATATAACCAAATAGAAAAAAAATACTGAGAAAATCGCTAGATTTAAAGTAAAAATAGCTAAAATGGCATTACTTTTCAACACTAATAAACCCTAAAGCGCTGTCAATATCGCGCGCTGATTTAAGTTTGACTGTAAGAGCTTCACTAAAAATCAAAAATTGAAGAAAATCTTAAAAATAAATTTTTTTATTCGAATTTAATTTAGCAAAAAATACATATAAACATTAACTTGACATAATGCATCTCTTAGTAAAGTTCCTATTAATTTACATATTTAAAAAATCTTTGTTTCCGAAAGATACTTTTTATTGTTCGACACCTTTTGCGCTTTTCATATACATATGTACTTAATTTGAGTTGACTTTTTTAAAGTTTTACTAGCTAAAACCCAATAATTTATAATAAAAGACAATCACAAATGAAACTTTTAATTTATTTTTTATTACAATTTCCTTTAAATCTTTAATAGTTTTGACAATACAAATGCCAAGTCATTAGATAATAATGAATTTGATGCTCAAAAATTTGACAACATAATGAATTATAATACCGGTCAGGATGATTACAACACCTATAAGCTCCGAAACAATAACAATAAAAATGATTATAATAAGCTCATGAAACCTAATAAAAATATAGATGAATTATCAGAAGAAACACAAAGAACTAAACGTGAAGATCAAAAGGTAAAATATTTACAGATCCAAAAACCTAAAAAGTAAAAAAAATAATACAATTACAGACTAAAGCAATAGAAGAATATATTAAACAGTTAGATTTTTCCTTTCCGCAAAAGTGTCAACAAAACAGCAACAACAATATTAACAACAATGATGATAATATTGATATAGAACTTAAAAGTTCTCACATTAGAGTTAAAAGAACTTAACATTTGTGTTGTGTCATTTAAACTTACCTTTGTAAACCTTCAAGCAATAAAGGTGTTAAAAATATATTAACTTGACCTTTAAGTCTAGCAACCACTGAGGTGCAGGCAGCACCTTCAGACTGTAAACTCATAAATTCACCATCATCAAAACCATTTGTGGTCTTGTCGTTCTCCTCCTCTTTCAGCAGAACACTAGGATCCCAAGGATGCGATTTTGGGCCACCCATAAAAGTCGCGGAACTATTACTGCCCGTTTGATTTTCATATCGAGGCACTACCTTTATCTCACGCCACGATGAATACAAATCAAAATGGGGTATCATTTTGCTGCCAATATAGGTTAAGCCACCATCTTCATTTTCACTAAATAAAGGTGTAGAGAAGACATCCAATCCGGAGGGGAAAGAACAAGATGTCCAATTAAAACATTTAACTTGCGATAAATGATTTAAATAGCTTGCCATAAGTAAGGGAGAATCGATAATAGGTCTATTCACTTGTTGATGAAGATTAACTAAAGCAACATCTTCTTGTGAAGACATGGCCGAGATAAAGGAGTTCGATGAAAGTGAGGGTGTACCAGATGAAGAAGCCCTTGGGTCCACCTTTTTTTTTTGAAAATAGAAAATATATTTTTAGTTTTAATATTATTTTGCTATCGAGTTTCTTAAGCTAAACTGATTGATGCAAAGACATTTTCAAGTAAAGCATTCGGAGCTAGAGTGTGTAAAAAAAATAAATTCAAAAAAAAATACTCTTTGAAAAATGTTTCGCTTACAGCACATTGACTTAACAAGAAAACAAAAACTATAAACCGCAAATCTCATTTTGAAAATGTAATCTGACGTTTAATATTAAAAAGCGATATACATACATATGTACTAAATCAACTGGGTTTTTACTTATGTATGTTTAATGTAAACAAATATAAGCAAATTTCTACAACAAGAAAAAATATAATTTGAAAAAAAATAGTGAAATCTGGGATTAAGAATGAGAGTGCTATTTTCTGGGTATCTTAGTTGACAATAACTTTTCGGTTTATTAATGTTAAAAACTTTTGGCTTGTGCTAGAAACAAATGGTATTGCCAGATTGAAAAATAGCACCGTTAATATCAAAATAAAAACACCAGTGCAACAAATAACAATGTTTTATTTAAACCCACATTTGAGGCCTGGGTAGAAAATCATTGCGCCATTGCCATTATTTCTTAGCGGCCATTAGACTTTTGTTTAGTTTTTGTCTTTAAGAACTTTATGTCTCGCACTTGCACCGTTTTAATATACCGTGCTGTTAAGTGCGTGTCTTGTTGTATTCAAACATATGCGTTCGTTTTTACTGTCACCACGTTTAATGTGAATGGATTATTATATATTTTTTATGTAATTTAAATGTAACCTGGCTGAATGGCATTAACACTGATACTGATGGCTTAACTGGAAGAAAACCATTAAAAGTTAACTGGAAAAAAATCTGTGCCCATATTTGTATTGTAAGTGAGAAAAGTTTCATTCGAACAATATATAGTTGCCTTGTTTAAAACAGGGTGAGTAAGAGTAAGTCAACTACTTTTTTATTAAACTTTAAATTCTTTAGCATTATATAAATTTAAAGTTATCTAAATCACACTGTTAATAACCAGAAGATTATTATAATTTTATTTTTTTTTCGTTGCGAAAACTTCTCACAAGTTACCAGCTTTCTATATGAATATATGTATGTACTTACATATATGTAGGCTGTGTAGAGGTTTTGCCTCCAAGCAAGAAGGAATAATCTGGTATTAAGCTGCTTTAAAGCGGCCATTAATTTTTAATCTCATTAAAATTGTATATTTGGCTGTGCTATACTTATGAAATCTTTTAATTTTTAGGTAAAACTAATAATTGTAACCCTAACAAAAAATTTGTTAGAAATTTAAACCTTTATACAGAATTTTTATTTAAAAAATTCGTTGACACAAAATTTATTAAAAATTGTTTACAAAAAAAAAAAATTATCTAAAATGTTTGCCAAATAAAAATATTATAAAAACTTCCATCTATTGAATTCAATTAAAAAAATTTTAAAGTTGAGAATTCTCTATTAATTAAAATTTTATTTTAAAAATGATTTCAAATTTTGTTTATGAAAAGTTATTAAAATGTTTTAAAAATTAAAACTTGTTGTATATTGTTAAAAGTGTTGTTCACATAAAATCCAGTCACAGTTAATTAAATTACAAAATTTTTAATCATAAATCGATTATAATCGAAAAAACAATGGCCACATAAATTCGAGTTTTTGTCCTAATGGATGTTATTAAATTATCCACAACTTTAACATCCAACTGCTTTACATATTTTTTTTTAAATCGAAAATGTTGTGTGTGCTTCTTGGCACATTAAAACTGTTTTCAGTCATTCTCGAAAATATATTTTTTAACTTTTCCCCCCTTTCTGTGATTAAGATTGCATTTGTTTATAGCCTCTATTGAAAACCTTACTTTTTTGTTTTTACATCCATTTAATCCGATCATGACGGACTTTCCAGAAATCTATGCAAACTTTTTTTTCTTGTTTCAATTACACATATGTAAATCTCTTTTACTTCCCCCTTTATGGTTTGAAAATTTTATTTAAACAAATTTGTTTATACCCTTCACTAAAGTTGCCACCTGTATATAGTTAGGTTTGTCATTCCGTCTGTTTCCGTCATTTCTACAATATTCATTTGCGACCCTATAAAGTCTAGATCTTATAACTTATAAGTAGGGACGTCGATTAAGCTATGTCCGTTCCGTCTGTTGAAATAAACTTTTTTTCGTCCCCTGATGTCCTACGTACCCGTTACTGATATTAAACTACATATTAGAAATATCCTCAGGATTCTTAGATTTTTTATTTTTAGGTTTATTTATATTGAGGGTTTTTGCTATGATTTTTTACTATTTCTTTGCTTTTCCAACCGACTAAAGATTAAAACAGAGTTACAATGAAATTATGTATATGAAAAACGCTTCTAAAGTGTGACGGAATTTTATGTGAACAATACTTTTACCAATTATGGTGATGAAGGGTATTAAAAAGTACTGTTATTTAATTTAAAAAAAAAAACAGAACTTTAGCACAAAGAGGAGACATTTTTTAGTAAAGTCGGAATTTTAGTGGAAAAATGTTTTTTTTTTTGTGAAAACGAGCTTTAACAGTAAAACAAGAGCCAAATTATCGCATTTAATAGCAATCAAAATTTTACTCAAGGTTTTCTTTGCTTAAGGCATTGGAATTCTAATTAAATTTGTTTAATTTCGATCGTTATCGAATGCGAGAATTTAGCCCAATGTCTATAGTTTACAAGGGGTTGCCAGTTAAAAAGAAATTTTTTTGTTGTGAAAATAATTTTAAACGAAAAACTAAGTTTTTAATTTCTAGTAGAAAATTCAAATAATAGCAAAAATAATCAATAAAAAGCATTCCACAACAACTACTTAAATATACGAAAGTAAACGAAAAACAAATACTCAAATTTTCAAAATAAACCTCAACTGCACTACAGATTGAAAACGTTAGCAAATAAAAACAATTTACAAACTAAGAAAAAAAAACTAAAAATTTTAATGACAAGTAATTAAGCCAATTATGTATTTTCTTAATTTTTAACTACAAATCCAAATATTTTGAAAAAAAAAACAAAAGGGATAGTCGTTTAATCGCTTAAATGCCTCTTAAACTTTAAATATTATATGAAAGTTGAGGGATTTAAAAGGTATAAGTGGTATTTCAGCAATTAAACGAATACCCCTATAAAACAAATAAAAGTTAGTATTTGACAACAATTTCTAGAAACAAGAGGATTTTGTTTTGGAAAAAAGACTAAAAACTACTCACATCATGAATAAAATGTCGATACTCAGGTCTTGATGAGATATTTTTTAGTTTTCTGATTGGTGTAGCAAGACCATGAATACGTCTGATGTCTTCGTTCTATGAAATTGATGGGATTTATTTTTGAAAATTGAACAATTCGTTTTGTTTTGTTTTTAAATTTTGTGGTATTTTTCAATTGTTTAATGAATTTCAAAGCATGTATGAACATTAGATAAGATAAGACATGCAAAAGTGTTTTAAAAAGATTTGAAAAAATAGGAAAATAAATTAGTTGGAATTTGGTTGTTTTATTTTTTAATACAAATGAAATTTGGTGATTTTTTTCGAAATAAATAAAAAGCTAATTTTTTATTAACAAAAAAAAAATTATCTTAAAAATCAAGAACTGTGAAGCTGCTTAGAATATGTTTTAATTAGATGATTTGTATTTTTTTTTTTTTTTGG
>NDXZ01057718.1:0-14139 GCA_003055125.1 Paykullia maculata | reverse complement strand
ATATGTACCTGAAGGTCCGTAGAAGTTGCTTGGGATAAAAATAAATTTTACCTCTTCACACACTTGGGATATATGATACGTGTATTTAAATACCCAACAGGCTTTGGTGTGATATATTTTTTTTTATTATTTTAAAGAATTAGTTTTTCTTCATTAAGTTATTAATCTATTTTTATATATATTTATTATCTGGCGACGTCGAATTTCATTCATTCATATTGCGATCCTAAGATCGATAAGGGAACACAACCAAAATGGTCTTGTCGAGAAAATACCTAATTTAGAAGGTACATTCTGTTGCAATTGAACAGCACAATTTGGTCAACCTTTTCGACAACGCTATGAACAATTACCGCATTCCAAAAGACAAATTATCCATATTGAAACTAAAGGTTAAAAGGAAAATATTTTACTGTTTTAATTTTGTTTAGGCTAATCAATCTCTACTTCTAAATGAAAATGTAAGTTGCAGCAATAACCTCTCATCGCGCCCGCGCTAGTATTTTTTTACTGTCTTTACTTTTTTGGGTACTTAAATTTCTATTATGTAGGAATGGGTTAACTGTTATATAAAAAATGAAATAAAGCACCTAAAAGTAAAAATTACGATTCGTTTTCAATCGTATGCCACAATACCATTCAGTTCATACGATAGACGTATAACGTAATTATTCTTCGTACGATTGTCGATACGAACACCGATGTGACGATTTGAGCCCAGAATAATTTAAAAGAAAAAATATTTTTTACGTATAATTTTATTTTCTAATGCATTTTTCTATTTACGTAACTTTAAAATATCTTTATCTCTTAAGCCACAATTTTCCATCTTAATTACTAACTCATGTTTGTTTTTGTTTTGCAAAATATCCATTTTTCTGTCGTATCCGTTTCCCATGTTTTACTGGCTCTATAAATAAATTTCTCTTTCCTTTTTTTTATTATTACATTAAAATGCATAAATTATGTGTGGTTAATGTAATACTTTCCCAAAGTTAATTTCTTTAATGCTATTTGCTAAGCATTTAAAACAGCTTTTTTCTTTGCTGGTTACAGCTAACAACCATTTCCGTTTCCTTTTTTGATGCATTTTTACTGCTTTTAACTTTTGGTCATAATTTTTTAAGGAGATTTTTATAGAAAAATTTAGTTAAAATAAAGCAAAAAAAAATGTTGAAAAACTTTTATATTTACTGCTATTATCTGTGTAAGGAATCTTTTTAATTAGGATTTTTTCAAAAACATATTTTTTTATAAAGAATATATGAAACTTTTTTTGTGAAAAGGTTTATTTGTATATGAAATTGGTCAAACAAGCAAGGAAAATGAATTACACATAAGTTAATTGTAAAAAAAACTTGCTGTGCAGCTTATACAAGTTGAATTTTCTAATATAAAAAATTGCCTTGAATTGTTCTTATTCTTAATATCCACAAAGACAAGAAATCTAATATTACTTATTGTATTTGTTTTAAATTTCATTTACTTTATGAAAATATTATTTACCTTTAGAAGTATTTACATACAGCCTCAAGTGTTTTTTTATACACATACAGACATTTCATTTAGTTTTAATGTGACAGAGAGTACTATTTTTGATATTTGTTTGAGTTACAGTGGGATACATATATTTTCCAGTATTCTTATAAATACTGGAGTTTTTAGAAATTTTTCTACCAAAAAAAATGAGTTGGGTGACCTTTTATATTAGAAGTTTCCTTTTGTTAATATGTTGCCCAAAAATATATTTTGATTTTTAAAGCACAGATTTTCTTCAGCGAAAGAAAAATAATTTATGTAAAACTAAAATATTTAAGCTAAATATCAATATAACACTTATTTAGTTTAAACATATTAATTAATTTTATTAAACATTTTATTCATTGTCAAGTCATTCAATATGAAATAACTTTATAACAATTTTAAACTTTTACATTTTCGTCCGATTTATTTCATTTCTCCCTCTGTATTTTTGTGAGCATTTTCAGTTGAGCCGGTAAATAAATATAGGTATTCAGTACAATGTTTAAGTAATATGTATTGCAATACCACAAAATACAATAAGTAGAAAATGAACAAAGTCAATAAAAATGAACAAGAATATTTTCGAAATGCAAGAAAAAAACTTTAAACGTAGATGCAATTTATAAATGAATAGAAAATAAATTGAAACCTAAAGTTTATCGAAATGGTAACTCACACAAACCCAGAAAGATAAAATATTTATTGCAAAATCATAGTTTAGGCATTTGACAATTTATCTAGATAAGAACTTACAAATAGTTTTTTTTTGTTAACAAAAGCCAATTTTTTTAAAATTAAAACACCATTTTTTTATATAAACAAATATTGGCCCCTAACTATAGTCAAAAACATATACTGAGAAAAGGGTCAAGAAGAATGAGGGATGGCACAAGGTCAACCCAAACATCCCTCGCAAAGGATACAGCACAACCGCTGAAGAAGCTGTACTCCGGGGCTCCAACCGTGGAAGAAAGGTGGCCAAGAGAGCCAAAAGACGGTAAAGTACCCGACAATGGCCGTCAACACAAAGGGTACTAGGCACCTGAGCTGCCTCCAGGTGAACTTACATCAAGGTAGCATCATATTTACTATGTCGTAAGTTCACCATAAATCTCCTGGATATCTGCTTCATCCAGGAACAGGGGCCGTACAAGGGCTCCACACCAACCAAGGTAAGCTTATTTATGACTCTAGGTCAACACGGCCCAGAGCGGCCCTTTTAGTAAGAAATAATTTAACATACTTCCTTATTTCAGAATTCTTACAAGGCAATCTCGAGGCGATATGGGCTTGTGTCCCATCAAAGGCTGGTGAACGAGGTTGTTGTAGCCTCCGCGTATCTGCCGGGGGACACAATAGGTATCAGAGCTGGTATCCTATTGCTAAAAAAGGAACCTCGGATGGTTGATCTGCTGCGACGCCAACGCACACCATACAGTTTGGGAATGTACGGATATAAAAAACCAGGTGAATTCTTATTACAATTTATTTATGATAATAATATATTTATTGCGAATAGGAATTCTATTAGGCAGGAGGTATTAGATCTCACCATTGCTAGTAATAATGTGTCACATTCTGTTTTTGTATTTTTGTCTGATCATCGCTGTTTGTTATTTGATATTAAGTATTCTGTGTCGCACTTGCGACACTATCGAAATCCCAGAAATAACATCAAATAAAACAACGCAAAACCAAAAGGCAAAAAAGCGCTTTCAATTTCAATATCAAGAAAAATGTTAACAAATTTGTTGTATTTAAAAACAAGTGTCATAATTAGTTTGATATATTTTTAGTTGTTGCTAGAATTATTCAATGAGATTGAAAGTTATTTCATAATTTCAACACTGTAAAATTTGCTTTAATAATTTAGTTTATTACTTTAATGTTTATTTTCTTTAAAATGTGTAAACTGGGAGAAATTCATTTTAGTTTTTTAATAAATTTAAAGTTGGTTAAATATTAAATACAAACCAAATATATCCGCCCATACTATAAACATTTGTTGTCTATTACAGTGTTGCCAAGCACAGTTTAACTTTAAACTTGCTCTGGTTGCAAAATAAAAACATAAAATATATAAAACTAACAAAAGAAATTGCATTTGCATTCATCCGTTTGTAAAAAAAAATAAAAACAGAAAAGTTATTAGTAAGTAAGGAATATGGTTTCAGAACGTGTACAATATTTCAGCTAGAAGGAAAAGTCGATGCATTTTTAAGTTCCTTTTTTGTTTAAAACTATTGCCCTAAACATTTTTGTAAAACCATATCAAGCCAATTCGTTAGCGCTTATTTAGAAAATTGCCATGCAATTATCAGTTTCTTCTATTATTTTTTAAATATTTTTTTAATCTTTAGCAGTCGGTTGTTTTACTGCACAAAGTACGGTCAGTTTATATCCTTGAATTTAAGAAACCCTATTTCATGTCATATTTTTCGGCCTTGAGCTGAAAATGTTGTATTGAGTTATTTCTTAGAGTCTAGAGTTGCTTGCAAAGAGTATAATCAAACTCCTTAACTAACTCTCCTTGTATGTGCAAGTTTAAGCAGCAAGAGAAAATTAAAATGTTTTAAATTATCCCAAAATTTCTTAAAAAAGTATGCACAAATAATTTCCCACTAAAATTCCATAAAATTTAACAAACCCCTAACTTTTACTTGATGACCCTGTGCGACATATATTATGCTTAGAGTAATGTAAGTCTTTTATTAGAATTGTGAAACTACGAACGTATTTCGATTGATTGTAATTGTATGTGTGTTTATTGAAAGCAGATATTTATTTATGCTTAAATTTACCGCATACAAACCAATTTCACATATACACACACACATACACACTCACGTTCACACAACGCTTGTGTTTTAATACTTGATTAAAGGTTTCAACATTCAACCAATTTTGATTCATTCGTGCGGTGCGATGCGGTTTTAGTGTCCATTTAAATTCGAAAAACCTTTAATGCAAAAGTAAATACAAAATTCACATTTACATTTAATCAGCAGCATCTGTGTTAACATTGCAAAAACTTATTTAAATGTTGTTGAACAAAATTATTTCCTTTTAAATTTATGTAAGTCTTTTAAAAATTTTAATGATTTAAAATTTATTTTTCTTATCAATTTAATGTTTTACAAATAAAATTAACTCATTATTAATATTTATAAGAAATATTTTATTCTGTAGTTCGTTAGAGAACTTTCTAAGCAAACAGTTACATATGAATTTAAGAGATTTGATTTTATGCCTTAAAACAGGTTTATTCCCCAAAGAATTTAAAGAGTAAAACCATATTTATATTGAAAAATTATTAAATTTTTTGCTTCAAATTGATCATTGTTGCGGCCAACAATAGAAAAGAAAAATAGAAATAATAGAACAGAGTATTTTGCGAAATAAATGTATTGTTTTCATTGTGGGGGTTTTTCTGCAAAAAAATAGTTAAAGAAAAATTGTATTTCACAATTTATATATACGACCGGTAATGGAAGTCCTTCTTGCAAGAGTATTACTAATCTGCTTCTGCTAAAACTGATGGCTACAAGAGGATTTTAAATATGATTTTATCTAAAAGTATTTTATTCTTTTATTTCCTTTTTTAGTCATTAAGTAGTTTCTGTTTTTATTCTTACTTTCTATTTAAGCGTTTGGTCAATCGAAAACAAAAGAATTTTATATATAAAACAGAAACTGTTTCACATTATAAAAAAATTCCATTTTCCAAATAATAATACAGAATGAAAACAAAGTAATGACTAGTGAATTCATATTTTAAAATGATCATATGTTTTATATTATTATTGCGGCGTTTGTATGTATGACATATATTTGTTATATGAACATAATACCGATCAATAAAAACTATTTTAAAACATTGAAAAATAATTATATGTGTCAGAGCTTAAACTATTATCGTATTTACAACTACATTGTTTAATTTTTTAGAGTAGTTTTAATTATTAAAAATGTATTATTAAAATCATTTTTAAAAATTTGTTTATACACAAACCGCTTGTTGCTTCTCAAAGTTGCTCGAAATAATTTGAGAGAGAGAAAAAGACTTTGCAAATATTTTCAAGAGAGGCAACCAGGCTAGCAAGTTTAATAATCCTTTTTTGAAAATGCGATACTCTGTATTACTATAAAACTTTGATAGAATGAAAACAATATGTTATGAAAAGTTAAAAAGTGTAAGAGACTACATCATATGTTTGCATTACACTGTCGTTTTTTAACAATAATATTTTTTTTAACAGAAGTGCTTATATTTAAAAAAAAATTAAAAGAGCAAATAGTATTAAAAATCAATGTTAATGTATTTTTTTAATTGAAAAAATTAAGAAATATATTTTTAAAAATATATACAAATGATAAAATACGAAATATTACTAATTTTATATTAAAAGTCAGCAGTTTAACCAGATCCTAAAGAATTATACTGCTAAATTAATACTAGGAAAGTTTTTAAAAAGGCAAAGAAATTTTTTTTAAATTTAGTTTTACAAAACTGCGACAAAAATAACTCTATTTATTTAATCCCTATTTATTTTATTATTAAAAAGTACAATAATTAAACTTAAAAAAAAATTAATGATAAAAAGAAAATAATTATTTGTCGTATTGACATTATTGTTTAAATTTTATGGTTTGTTGTTAGATTACAAGCTGTCTATATGCTGCATTTCACTGGTTGCTTAGACCAGATCATCAGTAGACTTTGAAATTTATTACTTGAAAAAATTCAAAAATGTTATATATGTGAAATGCAGCATATAGACAGCTTGTAATCTAACAACAAACCATAAAATTTAAAAATTAATGATTTTATACAAAATTTCCAAAAAAAACTATTTAAATTAGCGTCTGTGAATCTGGATGTATATGAAAATAATTTTGAATTTAAGACAAATAAAATTATTTATAAAAATCAAAAAATTCTCTTCTGGAAGATAAAAAGAAGATATGGCAGAAAACTTTTAAAACTGCAAAATACAAAATTAAAAAAATGGATTTAAAAATTCTTACAACTAATAAACAAATCAAAAATGTGTAAAATTTTTTAATCAGGCTTAATTCATTGTGATAATCATATTAAAAAATATTTTGTTGTAGAAGTATTTTTAAAGCCACCTACAATTTTTATTCTTTAAAACGTGTTTGTAGAAAATTTTGTGCCGATACCAATAATTTGAGTAGGCTCATTTAAATTTAAATTAAAAATTTATTTATTTAAGAAAATTATAAGGACCTTAAGAATAGAATTATTTTATAGTGATCGTTATGGTTATTTTTGGGCGTAGGCTTCAAATGGAGGTTCACTAAGAAATTCATTTAATATATTGGCGTTCATATAAAACTTGTTGGTTGAATTTTTGTAAAGTGCGAGCATTTATAAGTCAATCATGAACTTTAAAATAATGAAAAGTTAAGTTAGAAGGATATGTTTTTATTCCTAAACAGTTAGATATACCAAGTTATATTGAATATGTTGAAAATACAATTTAATTTTGTTGTTGGTAAATAGCGACAATAAAGCATTTTTCAAACTCCTTAACATAATTGACAGGTTGGCTTTACAGTATTTCTGTAACGGAAAATACTTAGAGGGGCTGTTATTTTTTTTCAGTGCATATTTATTGCTTTAGCTTAAAATATATCAATGGTTTTCCAGAAATTAAAAAAAAATGTTATACACTGGCGTATACTAGCCAAGTACACACACACACACATACATATTATTAAATTATTAATAATCAGAATATTTCAAACACGTTTTCAATTTATCATATACATTTTTATAACATTATTTTAATCACATTTATGAAAATGTATTTTGCTTTAAACCTAAACCATAACACCTTTCTTTTTTGTGGGTGTTAAGGTGTATGTGTGTGATGTGATAGAAGAAGAATTACATTTATATTACAAGTATTAACAGAACGATTATCCCTTATGATTTGTTTCGGCAAATTGAATTTTAATAAATTGGTTACAAAAATGCAATACAAAATATTTCTATGTATTTGCAAACATGTAAATGTTAATTAAAAAAAGGATGATAAAGAGAAAGTGAGAGAGAGAAAGAGAGTGGGGAAACACAATAATGCCAAAGGTAAATTTTACTAAATAATAGAATAAATAAATGGATTTTTTTACAACAATAAATTTGAATAGATTTTAGAAATAACACAACTGTATAAACAAAGAAACAAAATAAATTAAATTTTATTTGCAATTTTGAATAAATAATAGGCAAAGAGGGATTTTAAATTTAATTTATATAAAATAGTTAAATTATTGTATTTTTATGGCACAAGCAATAATTTAAATAAAAAATAAATTATTTGAAAAGGCTTTACTGAGGTTTAATTGGTTGTTATGTAAAGTAATGTTTAAGTATGATGAAAGTTTTAAATTATCTGGTATAAGTTTTTAGATATTAAACCTTCTGAACGTAAGGAGTCAGTTAAATATTTTCAAACAATTTTATGTTTTTTAATACAGGCCTCCGATAAAATACTGCTTAATATGTCATCAATGTTTCTTAAAGTTTTGATACGTTAACTGCATATAAATAAGCATGTGCAAAACATTTAAGTATGGTAAAGTAGTGCCAAATAACTATTATGTTAAGATCAATTTAATTATTAGAGAGTTATAAGCGTTTATTTATTATTTAATATATACGTTAAACTCACATGTGTAACAAAATAAAAAATAAAAAATATTCGCGTATTTGTTCTTATTAATAATAATTTAAGAAACAAAAAAAATTTATAAAATAAAGCATAGCAAAATTGTTACAATTTGTACAATGGTTAACTTGTACATGAGGTCGTCTCAACAAAATATCTATCTTGGTATACACCTGCAAAGTAACCTATCGTGGGATATGCATTTAAAATATTGAAGTCAAAAATTGCATCCGCTACCGGTTTGATTTTTAAATTTTAGAACCAAGCCCTAATTCAAAGTCACCTTAACTATTTGGCTATTGTTTACGCTTGGAAAAAATGCAATGAGCTAAAAACACTCCAGAGATCTCAAAATAAAGCATTGAAAACTGTATTCAATCTTTCATTGTCTTATTCGACGATATGTTTATATAAGGATATAGCTGCAAAAATTCTTCCCGTTTTTTGGTTTATATAAAACACAACTTTAAATGTATTTTTATAAATCTTTGCACGATACTCGTCATCATACTATTCTATTCTCTAGGAATCAATATGCCTTTAATACTGCAAGTAATCTAAGAGTAGCCAATTGCCGCTTAGAAAAAACGAAACAAATAATAGAACACATGGGTATTTTAGAATATAACAAGTTACCGGAAGCTTTAAAAAATATCCAAAGAATTTCGATTTTTAAGAAAAACTTAAAGGATTATTTATTTAAATATTTAGAAATGCTTCTATTGTAACGATTATCGTAATAATGTGTTTCAAAGTTACTATTAAATTTACTTTTATTTTCTTTTTCTTTTTTTTATATGTACATATGTATGTAAATATAATTTTTTTTTTCAATTCCATAAATTGTAAAATTTGTAGCACTTTGCCAACTGACCTCAATAATTTCCTATGGACGCTGAGGCAAAACCCTATCTGTAATAACTTAATTTTTGAATAAATAAACGTAACAAAAAAAACTATGTTTAAATTTTGACTAGTTAGCAACTGGTCAAATAAATACATCACGCGCAGTGTACATACATATATAGATGGCATCACTGAGTAACAATCAAACTTTCATTTTGGTTGCAGTGATAATTGTTTTTTAATTTACTAGCTTGAAGCCAGTGTGCTGTGCTATCCCAAATTGGTTACTCAAACTTTCCTCTTTTTCTATGACGTAATTTTTTAAGCCTAAATAACCCTTGTTTCAAATTTTATTTAAGTTGGACCAGTTTTTTGCTTATATATTTTTTCAAAAAACGTATTCTCTTTTTTTTAGAGAAGTGACGATCGTTGTTTATATTATGCCTTTATGTTTATTAATAAAGTAGTTTAACGGCCCCTAAAAAGTACAAAAATATAATTTTTACTCGTTTTTAAAAAAAGAACCAGACGCATATCTACTTATTATTTGAGTAGAATACAATGCTTTTTAAATTTTGTTTATATCTTCTTTAGTTTAGCAAATAAAAGGTTACCGAATTTTCCCTTTTTAACTCCCTAAATATTTGAATTTCCAAATCCCTTCTTAGTGGATTTTTACAAAAGGAGAGGAATTCACAGTCCAAAGTTTGTCTCTAGCTTTATGCGTTTGGGATGTGAAATGATGAAACAATCAATCCGTATATCAGTTACGTTACTATTTTATATATGTATATAGATTACGCCGAAACTAAATAATTTGATTAAAGACTTAGTACTTTTTAAAAGGCTCAGCAATGGTTTTACGTTCAAGATTGATAGAAAAACGTTTTTGGTTGGTAAAATCACATACTAGCTATTGCAGCTGAGATTATGTATGTTTTTTTTTCTTAAAAATTTAGTTTTTTTCGTACATATGTAGCAACTCGATATTAAAGTTTCATTACATTTGTATCTACTTTAAATACCAAAAATGTATTTTATATTCTTCATAACAATACCATTATTTCAAATCAAAATAAAACTTATTTTCTAAAAACATTAATTTTCCTTCCTAATCTGCAATAACCCCTGCACTTTGCAAAAGTTTTTGATCACATAGCCTACTGTTCTGTAGCATGTGTTTTTGAAAAGCATTGAATTTATGTTATTTTTACTTGCACATTATTTCACAATAACTTGTCTGCTTCAGTGTGTTATTATTTTGTTTTTGCTGCAATTTTTTTAGCAGCCTTAACAAATTTCTTTTAAATACTTGTGACACTTTCCACCCTAACTAACAGCCGTAGCTTTTTACAAAGCCACAACCACCTTCAACCTCCAAAAAAGTTGTTGGTATTTGCATATGCAACCAAGACAAAGAATGATGAAAAACAAAAAAGAGTAACTTTAACTTTTTACCATAAAAAGAAAGTTTTCGTACTTTTCCCTTTTTTTTTATTTATTTAATTTTTAAGAAAAGCATAATAAATTTTATAAAAAAGTAGACGTCAGAGCATGTGAACAAAATATTGCAGAAAAACTGAAGCAAAAAAATTGAATTATTACAAAATGCTCTGTCAAACATAAGTACATACTTACATATAAATCTTGACATTAAATTTGGGTCTTTGATTATTTAAACCACTGCCATTTAGCAAAGATTTGATTACAGTAATAAACTTTGTAGTAACAAAAGGAGCGAGGGACGGAGAAATTCAATTGTAAGAAAGGATTTTTAAGCTATCGATATTAAAATTTTTAAGGATTTTTAAATTAAACGGCTTTTAAATGATATTAAAACATACAAGGGAAAAATGTTCACTTACCAGCAGAAATATCTATTGACAATAAGGCGTTTTACATTTTTTTTAGATCGCATGCCTTTATGCACAAATTTTCTAATACCAAGACACATACATGTATAGATGCTGACAATCTTTGACAAATGATTTTATATTGGTTAATAAATTTTTTAGATTCTTTAAATTTTTTTATGAACCACGAAAAGGACCACCTGCTGCTTAAGTATCAAAGGAGGGGTGCATCAATTGACGATCAACGTTCATATACGGGATATATTTTTAAATATCAAATACAGCATTAAGTCGGCAGTCACGAAAGCAAGGAACAGTTGCATATCTGAGTCGTCCAAAGAAGTTATAATGTTTTATCGTTATCATTGTGAAGAAATCCCCGCAAAATTTTAAACACTTTCCAGCCGGCAATGCCTTGCGCTTTTGAAAGAAGATATTCAAATTTCATTAGTCCAATTGTTTCGCAAACTGCTTCAGGTTGATAAAGTTTTTAGTTTGGAGGAATTTTTTTAATTAATTTCCAAATATTTCAACTTCATTAGAACATTTGAGTTGCTTCCATGGGTTGAATTGAAATTGAAATTTTTCCAAAAACTCTTTGAAGACACCATTCTTTAAGCTTTCCAAATTCCTCTATTATACTGCTATACACGCTTAAATGTTCCTTATGCATTTAACTCAAATAATTTATAACTAAATTTAAAAATTACTTGTTAAACCAGGCCATAACGTTTTCTATATTTCAGTTTTAATTATAATCTGTGTAAAACCCAGTCATTTGTATAAATATTGATGCAAAAAAAAAAGAAATAAATTTATTTGAAGTTTTGAAAAACAATTTATTTATTTTATCCTCCTAGTTTTTCTCTGTAAAATGAAACTATTAATATTACAATAAAGGCAAAATCAACAACAACAACAACAACAACAACAACAACAACAACTCAACAAGTAATACTTGTAAAGAGACAAAGCATAAAACAATTGAATGTGAAAAACAAAATGTAAAAGAAAAATCTCTTAAAAAATATGGAATTCTAAGCGTCCTCGTTTTTAAAATATATTTTTGTATAAAATGCATTAATATTTGTTACTCCTTTGGAAATTTACCTAAATAATTATTTATTCAATTATATGTTTCAAACACTCAATCATTTGCTGAATTAGTAATAATTTACTTTAAAGGGATTCAAAAATCTAAAAATAGATAAATCTAATGTTGCTTTGCAAAATACCTGATACAATAGATTTTCTGGCTGATTTTTAAACCAACTTACTTAAAACGACTAAAAAATACATTAATTTGCATTTAGATAATTTACTTTGTAGAATTGGCCAAGAAGGTGAAGGTGGTTGATAATATAATGGTGGCGAATTAAAGGGAATTTAAGTGTTGTTGTATTAGTGAAATATTATTTTAGATAGAGATTTAATTTTTTTATTTTATTAAAAAAGTGAGTTATTTGTTTAAACCCTTCACCACAGGTGTCAAGAGTATATATTAGTTTGTTGTTCGTTTGAAATTTCTACAATATTCATTTGCGTCCCCATAAAGTATATATATTCTGAATCCTTATAGATAGGGAAGTCGATTTAGCCATGTCCGTCTGTCCGTCTCAAGTTTTCTAAGCACGCCGATGTCGTACAAACTCGGTACTGATATCAAATTATTAGATCCTTCTTACTGCTTGCTATTGAAAACCAGTAAAATCGCTTAATAACTTAACGAAATATAAGCCAAAAAACGACGACTACCAATTTTGTTTTTACACAAAAATTATTATATTTAGGTGTAAGACATGTCTTTTTGTGAAATTTGGAAAATTCTTAAGTATGTAAAAAAAATATCGATAGTTTTTCTATCGATTTTTTTTCAATATCGTTGCCGGTCAATATATATAGCTTTGAAAATATCGATATTTCGATATTATTCGTAAATTTAAAAATACAGGAACAACGAACTTTTTGTAAAAAAAAAGTAACTTTTTACTGATGTTTTACGGTTTACATAGAAACATACATATATGTATGTAACTGTAATTATCAATACAATCATTATAACAGTCTATTCGATAAAGACTTTGACGAGAAATTTTTTTTACATATTAAAAACTTAAAATAAAAACCAGAGTTCAAAAATATCGAATTAATATTGATATATGGATATATTGCAAAGTAAAATATTGACGAAAATATCGATACATATATGTATTAATATATCGATATTTTTTGCCCAACCCTAATGTATATACACACATTCATACATACATAAATACACATAGTGAAGGATATAACGCTTTAACAACTGTCGGATCGTACACATTCTGAACTGGACACATTGTTACCTTTTTATATACATTCACATTTTCACACTCTTTATGTAAACAAAAACTGGATTTAACTAATAAGAACTAAAAACTTAAGCGCTACAATTTTAATAATAAGTATTTTTCTCTTTATTTTCTACTAGATCAATACAATTCCAAGCAAAAAACATTCTGAATGTACGTATGAACTAATAGCGCGTAGAGCAAAGTTGTTGGCAGCTAAAAAAGAAAAAGAAAATCGAAAGAAATTGCCCGCAAAGAACTGGAAGCACGCAGAGAATTGAGAAGAGACCGTGCTTTCAATACTTTAAGTCCCACTGCTGTGGCGGCCAGTGTAACTGCCAGCTTAAATGTGCAAATTAAACGTAAAAAGGGCGACATAGCAAATATAGTCAAGATAAAACGCATTAAAATATCTACAGCAATACAGGGTCCAAAAGTGATCACAGCGATAATTACAAAAAAGCAAAAACAAAATTTAAAAAACATGCATCCTGAAGCTATAGCAACGTCTCTTTACCTGAAAGTCCTTTTTCGATTGGAGTATTATCCAAGTCGCTAAATAAGAAATCTAAAAAGAAAATGAAAAAAAGGAAACGTTCTTCCAAGACAAGCAAATATAGCGACGATGAAGACAATGACGATCAAGAGGAGAAGCAAAGTAAACATTCATCCAGATCAGGCACAATTTCGTTATCACCCAGCCGTTCTAGATCACGAACATGCTCACATACCCCCCAACACTCTAGATCGAGATCTTCACACTCATCTCTCCTGAATAGCTCAAGAACGCTTTCTAGATCCCATTCTTCAGAATGGAGTCGATCTTTTTCATTCACACTCCACATTTCACTAAGAGTTGGCATAGCCGAATATAGCGCTCTTACTTGT
>NDXZ01057710.1:0-20395 GCA_003055125.1 Paykullia maculata | reverse complement strand
TAATAAAACCGTTTAAATACTCTGTTACATACATACTTATATACATATAATTCTGGGGGCAAACTACGGCATTTGATATTGAATGAAATTTTGTTCGATCAATCGAGTTTCACTCGAACGTGCGAGTTTTCTGTGCTTTAGGTATAGGAATTCCAATTGGAATTGTTAAATTTCGATCGCTTTCGAATGCCAGAATTAGGCCCCTGGTATAGGAATTCCAATTAGATTTTTTTATTTTCGATTGATATCGAATGCTGTTATTTGCCCCCTGATGACTAAATTTTTTAGATTTGTCATTTTATTATTACACTTTTAAAAGGTTTTATAGATAAAAAAATATAGTTAATATAAAAAAACAACAAAAAATATTTATTTGTCGTATCGACATTATTACTTAAGACTATGAAATAACAGAAAAAAATTAATGTGCTGTTTTTATACCCTTCACCAGAGATGACAAGGGTATATATAAGTTTGTCATTCCGTTTGTAATTTCTACAATATTCATTTGCGACCCCATAAAGAATATATATATTCTGAATCCTTATAGATAGGAAGTCGATTGAGCCATGTCCGTCTGTCTGTCTGTCAGTCTGTTGAAATCAGGTTTTCTCAGCACTACGATGTCGTACGGACGTATCAAACAATCAAAAATTCTCCTGAAATGTTTACTATTGAAAACCAGTAAAACCGCTTAATAACTGACCGAGATAGGTATAAGCCAAAAAAGACGACTACCGTCTGTTGAAATCAACTCTTCTCAGCTCCCCGATGTTGTACGGACGCGTTATTGGTATCAAACAATCAGAAATCAAACATGCCTTTTAAGAAATAAACAAAAAATAAATTTTCGAGATATAAGAAAAAATTTTTTTTCGAGATATCGGCAAAAAAAATATTTTTTTTACGTAAATACACGTAGTGAAGGGTATATAAGATTTGGTACAGCCAAATATAGCGCTCTTACTTGTTATAATTGTCATTGTTATTGTAACAAAAACAAAACACACGTAAGACGTGTTCACAAAGCACTCACTTGTTTACAAAAACGGCACATAAATGTTTATAAATTCAATTGATTCAATAAAAAACACGGTTGAATTCAAACCCTTTTTTATAAATATTTTAAGGTCCCGTCCTACTTTTTGTAATATTTGACTACCTTGTAATAGCAGACTACCTAGAAAAATATATAAAGAGTGTTGGTTTGGTGTTAGTTTTTATACCCTTCACACGCACACATGTGGTAAGGGTATATATAGGTTTGCCATTCCGTTTGTAATTTGTTCAATATTCATTTGCGACCCTATAAAGTATATATATATTCGGGATCCTTATTGATAGGGAAAAAGGACGACCGCCTCGTTTTTTTAAGGTTTTTTTTTCTCAAAAATTATTGTATTTGTGTGTAAGATATGTCTTTTGGGGAGTTTTAAAGAAAACAAATTTTTTTAGAGATATAAGCAAAAAAAAAAAACAAATGTTATTTTTTTAACCAAAAATGATTATATTTGGCAAAAAACATTTTTTGTGTATTTTGAAAAAAATTTACTAATATACACACATAGAGCACGTAGTGAAGGGTATATAAAATTCGGTATAGCTTCGGCTATACACTATAGCGCTCTTACTAGTTTTCCAATTAGGTTTTAGGTCTGGCCGTAAAAATGCTTACAACAGACACGACCAAATTGTATCTTGTCTTGACAGCCGTCATGACAGACCTCTAAAAGTAGTGGTGGAGTGTATAGAAATTAAGCAATGACGTTTTAAATAACGACCAATTTCTAAACAATATTAATTACAGATTCATTTTTTCTTTTTAGATATACGCATCATGTTTCGTGGCGAGGGAAAAGTAAGCTGGCTGGAAACAGAAAGACGAAGAAAAACAGATGGTACTTACACTAACCATACAGTGCAATTTAGAGCAAATGATTTATATGTGGACAATACAACAACCGTAAGTGGTGAGGTAACACTTCCGGCAGGAATTCATACTTACAATTTTCAAATACTATTACCCCTGCAATGCCCAACATCGTGTGAAGGCCGCTATGGACATATACGCTACGTATTAACTCTGAAACTGAATAGACCCTTTCGCTTTAATAATGAATATAGTAAACCCTTGACAGTTATTAAAACACAGGACTTAAATTTTGATCCATCTTTCAGGGTGAGTAGTGTTTGTAAAACAAATAAGTTAACACTAAAGGACGTTGTTTAAGTATGCTCTTTTAATTATTTTCATTACAGCTTCCCCTTGAACATGAAGATATTTTTAGTTCCTGTTGTTGGCCATGCTCAGGAGGTAAAATCAATGCAGCACTTAGAATTCCCTTTGGTGGATATGCTATTGGCCAGATTGCCAAATACTTGGTACAAGTACAAAATCAAACAATGAATGATATTAATGGCTATAAAATAGAGTTCATTCGTAAAATTATTTTTACTGCACGCACACCTTATCACAAGGCACGAGAAGATCGAACAATTTTACATAAAAAATCATTTAACACACAGTGTTTACGCTTGACCACACGTCTTTTGGAGGGAAGCTTTCCAATAGGTTCTACCCCTCCCAGCACTATAGATCAGAACATTATACATGCACGATATTTATTTAAGGTTACCTTACAAACGGGAGGTTGTAGTTCGGATCTTACTTTAAGTGTGCCCATATTTATTGGTACCGTTGCATTAAGGGAGAGTTTGGCATGGATTGAACATCAGCCAACTGATCTTCCTTCAGCACCTGAACTATCTGTGGATGACCAAAGAGGCAATGATATGCCACCAACCTATCAAGAATTAGGTATTTTAATCGAATTATTATTGTTTTACGAAAATTAATTTGTATGATTTTCCTTGCTGTAAAGGTCCACCCTCATTCGAAGAAGCTACGCGTTGTAGCACACCGTTCGAGGATAAAGACAAAGATGAACATAATCGTCATATTGGTTTTAGGCCATTGTACCCATCGTACTCACAAAGTGATGATTAATTGGATGGGTTTTTGACTAAAACTCATTGGTATTAAAAGAAAAATTTTAAACAATCCAATAGATACATACATATACATATATGTACGTAAATATGTACAAGTATGTATTATTTATTGTTTATATATTTTTAACTATTGAATAAAAATGACTATATATTTGCCTGTTAAAAGTGCCAATATAGTTATAAATTAATTTCTACTTAATTAACCGAGCAGGGTATTAGATCAGAGTACCTGGAGCTAAGTTATTCCATTAAAAACTAGACCTGTCTGTATATTTGCTTCCACCTATTGTTAATAACCAATGTACTTAAATATATAAAACTTTTTTTAAAAATTAGTAATTTGTAAATAAGTCTAAGTTATAATCCAAACAAGTATTTTATAAAATAAAATTAAAAAAGGTATAACTTTTTACTTGTACATTAAGTTTAGAGGCTAAAGCTGATATTTAAGAGACAAGAAGAGCAAACAAAAACTCTCAATTCAGCATTAAACATTCAAATTTGAGACTATTTATTAGTAGGGCAAGTAATATGCTGTTTTAGGGTTATTAATAAAAAAAACTGTTTTAAGTTAAATAAATGCTTTATACAAGGTGTGCCAAAAGAAGTCATACGATGTTGTTTGGCTCTCATTTTTTTGCTAAATGAAAAACTTCGATTCTGTTTTTTAATTATGTTTATTTGAACCTTTAGAATTTTATTGGTCAGGTTGAAAAGATGATATCGGCCAAATGGGCGCCGTCACAATTGATTGCTATACGGGCTCGTTTTATGGTATTTTTCATCACTTCGGCGACAACTTTGGGCGACAGATTCTCGCACTCGTTACGAATGATGTCCTTGAGGGCTTCCAGGGTCTCGAACTTGTTCACGTAAACACGAGACTTCAAAAAACCCCACAAAATAAGTCTGTAACGGTTAAATCAGGCGGCAGAAAAAACTCGGCTAACATGGCCCTATAGCGTGCACCGTTTGACCAGCGGCATCTTCGAAAAAACAATGCCCCAATGACTCCTCCAGCGTGAACAGCGCACCATGCAGTCACTTTGAGCGGGTATAATGGCTCCTCGTGCATTACTCGTGGCTTCTCAGTGCCCCAGAAGCGATAGTTTTGCTTGTTCACGTACCCGCTGAGGTGGAAATGAGCCTCATCGCTCATTATGATTTTGGTCGAAAAATCGCCAACACCACAGACGAATTGTTACGCAAACAAATAGATACGATTATTCTGCGTTCTTGGGGAGTGTATCGCTCCATGGCTTGTTCACTTGTATTCTACATCTCTCTAGTTCACAAATGTGAAAACAGATTTGACATTGGCCGCCATTTGCAAAAATAAGAGCATCTTCCAATAGGGTGATTTCTTTTGGTATAAATAAGGTAGCAACACTTCAAGTAAGGAAAAACTTTGCTTATTAATGCATTTAAAAAACTTAAAAAAGTTATCCTTCTGCACTAAGTAAGACGTCGTTCTTCGACGTTAGAAATAAAAAAGAAACGTGATGATTGTGTGAATTTTAATATGTATGCACAAATGTGTTTTATTCCCGAACCAAAGTCTAGTACAAACAATTAATATGTTCCAATAGCGTTGAAAGGTAAGTTTGGAAATAAATTTAACTCCTCATAACAACTCAAATATACATTAAATTGCAACAACACGATAAACCATATTTAAAGTCCAAACATTTTCAAATAAATATTGAAAACATTTTTTTTTTAATTTTTGTTTTTGACTTCAAATTTGAAACTTTTCTGAAAAAAGGCTTGTGTAACTTGGGTAAGCTTGAGAAGGATGAGAAATAAATTAAGTTTCACATGCAAGTTTTTTATTTACCCAATATTTGCGTTGTTAGGCGCTTTCTCCCTGTTCAAACATATATTTTTAGTGTTGCAATTTTAGTTTTTTTTTTTAAAAGAGAAGCGAAAGAAAAAATCAAGCGATTACACAACTGCGCATTTTTTTTATCAATTTTAAATGAAAGTCGCGAATACAATTTCTTAAGAAAATTTAAGACAAAATTTTTAGAAATTGTAATTCTTTGTGTAGGCAGAGACGTTTGAATGAGTTTGGGTAATTTTGAGTAAGTTTGCGCAGCTTTGTTGACGTCATGGAAAGCAACTAATATGGCGATGTATATAATATTTTTATTTTTTAACTAAGTTGATTGTGTTGTGTAACTTGTTGACTAGTGCAGGCAATATCATCGTCCGGCTGGTCATAATATAAATATTTTGGCTTAAAATCACCTAAATCTCCGGATATTTGATGTTTTGATTTTTTATTTAGCTGAACAGCTGTCATAAAATCGGCTTCTTTAAAGGAAGAAGATGCTATAAGAAAAGAAATGGAGTTTAATAAAGATATTTTCTTTTTAAATATTACAACACTGAGATCTAAAGTTTACGACAGAAAACATTGTTGGTTAAGGCAATCAACGAATCAAAAAAAAAAGGAATTTATTTGTGTTGGTGTAATTTTTAAGTTGAAGTGTTAGTTATTTGATAAGGTAAAACTAAATTAATATGATTTTGAAAATGTATAATTATTTGAGATATTTGTTAAATAAGGGTTTTCATAAATCATCTATTTTTTGTGTACAAAAGTAAAAGAAGCGATTCCACTTACCCACTGAACAAATTGATGGTCTTATTTGTCTTGTTTCCAATACAACGTCACTCTCTTGCAAATCAAAATCAGAGGGTAAAGACAACTCATCCATTGATTTGGCCACTGTTATTATAGCCACATTTTTGTTGGCCATGTTAAGAGGTAAAATTTTTACATCACTGCTCAAAGATATAGTACCTATTGTGATGGGTATTATTGTTCGAATCCATCTCTTTTTATTTTGAGCTGTTATCAGAACTTCCAGTTCATACGATATTCCAATAAATTTGCATTCTTCAAATGTCATTGTAGGTGAAACTTTTGGTATAAAAATTTTTTGTAAATGATGTAGGATACTAGAATTCTGACCATACAAACTGTGTATATTTGAGGCAACTGTTGTCGTTTCAGTAGTTGTTTGAACAGTTTTGTCTTTTATGAAACCCTTGTAGGTGGCAATACGATTCAAATTGGTGGTTACGGTATTGAGTTTTAATTTTCCAAAATTCGTTAACTTAATAAAAACTTCAATACTTTCGCCGGATATAAACGCTTTTTTTGGTATACTAACGAAAAGTTCTAAAGGTTTTTGCCAAAACCTTAAGCAAGATTTATGTTCTAGTTGTTGTCTCTCTTCAGATACCTGTGCAGCCGAACCTAATAGTCTTAAGTCCTTTAACTGTTCAAAATGAATAGGCAAATTGTAAAGTGTTACAATTTGATCTCCACTATCAACATTTACAATTAGTTCATAATGTATAGAACCCAAGGAACTTTCAAATGTGGAGGGCACATTTTGTGGTATGTGCACCATAAAGCTGTAAGTATATTCACCGGGCTCTAAAGGCTTAGGATTAGCCATTTCAGAGCCTATTAAATAATTTGTTGTAGATACATAGTCTTCTCTATTCTCTATAAAAATCTTGACATCCGGTTTAGGTGACTTTTTAACTTTTTGCATTTTTTCCCATTTGGCATAAGCAAATCCACTAAATTTAAGTGATAGAGCTTTGCAATATTAATATAGAAAATAAAAATAATAAAAACATTATAAATAATTATTGGCATGACTCATTTATTGTCAATATATATGTATACATATGTATGGTTATTTACTTTTAATTAAAATATTATTGGTGCCGCTTATATTTAAAATGACTACCCCTTTTATAACATCACCAGGTCTATAGCATTCAGAAGCATTTTCAAATTCTATCGTACATGACGTTGTGCACATTTTCACTTTCTTTGTATTTTATTTAATATATTTTTTGTTTTATTTTTTTTATATTTGTACTAAATAAAGCTTAATGTTATTATAAGGTTCTTAAGCTATAGATGTGTAGCTGCCAAATGTTTATCGGGTTCTGTCATTGTTTTCCTTTTCCACTGCTATTTTAGCTTGTTAGGGTCTTTAATCTCCATTATCTTATCAGTCAATTCTTAATCGATAATGAAATTTATTTGAATTTTGTGTCATATATATGAATATTTAATCAAATTTGTGTTTGGTTTTCTTTTAATGAATATTACAGATTATTTTTTTGCGTATTCTGGAATTAAAGAATAGCGATTTGTTTCACAATACAAAATTTATTTTATAAAAGACCCATTAGAAAATTTAAAAAAAAATGTTCTTGATTTTTTCCCCTTATATTTAACATTTACCAATTAAGCGACAAGTAGTCAGGATGGTACTTGCACCTTTAGAGTAAGTAAAAAGTAAAAAATATCATATGGAATCCCGAAAATTGATTATTTCTGACCTCTCATATCATTAAACTCTTTAAATGGCGATTTTTGATGCAAAAAGTGTAGGTATTAAAATTTTGCATTAAAAAATTTTTAAATACAATATTGAAATGTAACAAACAAATTTTTACAAATTTATAAAAAAAAAACAATTAGGGTAGTCACCATAAATCCACTGTATCTTTATCTAAAGTCAGACGTTTTTTCTTCTCTAACTTATATTCTTAAAGCCCGACTCCCCTTCTTTAAATATGTCAAGTTTTAAACAAATCTAGTTAGAAGTTTAAAAGCTATATTTATTTCAATCTGTTTTAATCAGCACTAAAAACTGCTCCCAAAGAAATTTCAAATTGCACAAAAGTTTTAAGAAAGCAGAATTTTTTTGGTTTTTTTTTGTGGTAAATATTTTAAAAACAATGGGTTTGTTCTGTGGACATCGTTTTGTGCTTAAAACATTACGGGTATCTTATTAAATTTCGTTAAATATATTTAGCGTGTTTTATTAAAATTTACAAATTTTTATTTAAAAGACCATTTTTTATTTTCCTTTTTTTTACTAAGCCCATGTTGCCAAAATTTAGTTAAATCAATTTCAATTTTAGTAGCGAAATTTGATAAAAATTTGTGCAGGGTCCTGAAAATTATTTCATAAAATTAACCTTAAAGTGATAAATTGCACTTTCATGAGTAGAGACGGAGAATATCAAAATATACCCGTAAGAAAATATTTTTAAATTTACCAATAAACCGTATTAATTTATTGACTCGGGATTAAAAATAGCCTATATTTTTATTGATCACATTAGGGGAAATTTTTATGGAATTAGTTTTTGTATTGAAAATATTTTTTAAAATTATCAAAAAAAATGTTTAAATTATTCGTTCAAATTGTCTGTTATGAAACTAAATTTTTCTGAAGTGAAAATGATGATGAATTTTTTTCTGTTCCTTTTAATTTAGCACCCACTGTTAAAAGCTTTATCATAAGAGCTTTTAAAAAATGTAAATGTAGAAATAAACTGTAGTTTAACATTTTTTTTTTACTCTGATGTTAAAACATAATATAAATTAATACATTTCTGCACATTATATAAAAATAGATGTTATTTATTATTGTCATTGTTTTTTAAAGTAAGCAAAAACATATATGATAATACGCGCCATATAATACAGTTACAAAAGCAATTTTAAACTAAGAATTTAAAAAAAAATATTTACTATTGACTATTTAACCTACAAATATTATACGCTCCTTAAAACTGGTGTTTAATTTATAAATTTATATTTAAGTTCTCGATTGATACAATTTACACTAAAATTATTTAACTTTAACATACATATAAATGTTTTCATAATTTATTTAATTTAAAAAAAATATATATGACAATGATTTTTACTAATCGTGATTTTCATGATTTTTACTTTCGATAGAATTTTCAAATGAATTTAAATTATCAGTATTGTCCGCCACTTCAACTCCTAACTGAGTAGATCTCTCTGTTACAGCTGGCACAACTTTAGCTTCGACATCCTCTTGACTTTCTTCGGTGCGAACTGCACTTAAGCTCTCCTCTGTGTTATCGTTATTATTATTTTCACCTGCCGCACCACTGCAGCTTAAAATATCTAAAGTATCTAACGATCGACCTGTATGATCCGTAGATATAGAATCGTATGAATTAAATGTGTTACCAGCCTCCAGTAAAGAATCATTGGATTGATTGGGATCCTGGGTGTGTAAATCGAAAGTGTTATAGCCGGGAAATTGTGGAAGTTGAATGTTAATGCGTCGATTTTCTTCGGCAACTTCTAAGGCCTGTTGCTTAAAGCTTCCAAAAGTAGTGGCAAAACTAAAGGAGGGAGGTACTGAAAAGAAAATTATTTTTATCAAAAAAAATTTTTGTCATATATCTTTTTCAATAACTTACAACAACTGTCATAGGAAGGCGGTTCATCCTCTAACGTTTTCTCTATGACACGATTTAACTCAAACTCTTCGCTATCCTGAGAACCCATTAAATTCTCCAACTCCTGTCTCAATCTTATTGTGGGCTGTGATGTTACCAAACTTCCACCCAACGACCTACCACCACAAAATGTATAATTTATATTAAAGCTGCGTTGCATTAGTCTTTGTCCCTCTATAAACTGCCTCAGTGGCACGGTGCCAATAACTACAGGCGCTGAAATGTCCGTATCATAATGAAATGCACCCGTTTTCAGTTTCACTTGCAGCGTATAATGTACAAACACTATGTAATTGAGATTTAAAGTTGACCTTGGTATATCAGCTGGTACATACACATAGCCCTCATACAAACGTTTGGTCAAGCGCAATGTACTCTCTTCGATTGAACTCTTTGTCAACGATTTCGTATAGAAATTACGTTTGGTGGGTTTGCGCGCCAAAAATACGTAATGTTGTTTAAGGCATGCTTCTACACCCCAAATGTCATAGTGTGGCGACTGGTTGTCTAGTTCTAAATAATATTTAATATATTGTCCGGGTATGTAGCCAGCGTATGGCAGCATTAGTGTAAAACAAAGTGGACCTGAGGTGCATGGCCAGTGGCAGAGATATTTCAGATTTTCCGCTTTAACAGGAAGCTGAAAAGCAACATTAAAAATTAGTTTACAAAATTATCAAACAAATAGTTTTGTAAAGAAAAACTTTTCTTAAAAAGAATTTTGCTGCATATTCAATATTCAGAGATATTTTTAAAAATAAATGTTTCTAATTTTTTAAAATTAAAAGATTTTTTTTTATAAAAATTTTAATTTTTTATTTGTTGTTGAATAATTTCCGTTAAAAAAAATTTATATTAGATAGGTTTACAACATAAAATAATTATTCTCTTAAAGAATTTTATTTAGAAAAATATTGTTTAAATATTTTTAGTGAAGAATTTTTTATTGAAAAAATTTTTAAACAAAATATTTTTGTAATAAAAAAAATTTCTATACGAATATTTTTTGTTATCGAAAAAATGTTTATACAAAATATTTTGTTAAAAGAAAAGTCATCAAAAATATTTCTTTAATTTTTTCAGGTTATCGAAAAATTTTCTTAAAAAAATATGCTTCTGTTATCGAAAAAATTTTTATACAAAATATTTTGTTATCGGAAAAATTTTTATAGGAAATATTTTTGTTATAAAAAAATTTTCAATACGAGTTGGACATCGAAAAATTTTCTCTAAAAAGTATTTTTTTGTTATAGAAAAATTTTCTATAAAAAGTTTTTTGTTATCCAAAAATGTTCTTTAATTTTCTTTTTTGTTATCGAAGAAATATCTCTAATGAAATTTATTTCTTCTTACCGAATACTCTGGATGAAAATTTAGATCTAACGATTGTATTACACATATTGGCTTTCGGAACACCTCATCCAAAGTGCGTTGCTTATCGATTACAACGGAAATATTATACGCAATATAACCATAAGGACCCTTAACCGATGACGGGCAATCGGGTGGTATACGCAGGTTTAAAACGTAAACATGTGTACCGGCAGCAAAATCCAAATTATCAAAAACATTGGCACGTGAATACAGATACTGCTGACGACCGCAATAGCTGGCCGTTTCCTTGCCACTAATGGACCATTGGACTTTGGCCTCTCCTTCCAAAGTAACGTAGACAGCTAAAAGGTAACAATTTTAGGAATTCTTTAATAATCAATTTTAATTCTATTACATTATTACAATTCAATTTTTATAGATTTTTTATTAGATCTTAAATGAAAAACTCACAATTCACCCTTTTACTTTTATCTGTTTTTAATATAATGCGGCCATTAACAGGTTCACCGGAGGTATAAATAGCATTTAAACGATCTAGTTCGAAGGTACAAGTAGTAGGCATTTTATTTATTTATTTATTTTAATTTAATTTAAAATATAATTATATGTATATTTATTTTTATTTTATTTAAAACATAACACAACCTTCTTCTTACAGCATCCTTCTGAAAATAATTGTGTATTTTATTATCCTGCCAAATTTTCACAACATGTTTTTCTTTTTCATGCTGCTGTTATGAATTTTATATATTATTTTATTTTGTTTTTGTATATATTTTTTTGTTGGAATCAATAAATTGGCGCCATACGCTCCTTTATATCCTTTTTGTTGTCATTTCTTTCTTACTTGAAAATCTTGTATACATTATATTTATAGTTAGTAGCTGTCTAAGTTTGCATTCTTATATATGACACTTAAACACTTATTTCTTTTGTTAAGTTTTAATAGGCTTTTACTGTGTTTAAGTAAAAACTACAACACTTAGACCTTGAATAACAAAGAGGCCTAATGAAGACCTTGTAGATATTGCGAAAATTGTTGTTTCAATCTAGAGGTCAACTTATTTTTGCATTTTGTTTTAATTTTACATTTTATCCAATATTTAATTAATAAGTTAAAAGAGTTATAGGTGTTTTTTTTCTGAAGATTTTTCTCTTCTATATTGTGTGTACTTCTTTTGAACTTTTTTTCTTTTGCTGTTTTTTTTTGTTATTAGCATTTTTTTTCATTGTTATACTAGACTTAAATATTAAAGTATTATGGGTAACATATTTCCTTATTGTGTCTATGGTAAGGGTATGTTTATATTCCAAACATTGTTTTCGTTTAATATGATTTTATGATAGTGAGGTCATGTGCTTAAAAAGTTAATGAACTTTTTTAACTGCTAGTAGTAATGTAAAGAATTTATGAAAAGTTTGCCTTAAAAAACTTAAAAAAACAAACAAATATTTTTAACGAATATAAGATTTAACATACGAACTCTTAAAGGATATTATGCGGTTGACTAAGAAAATAAGGGGAAGTTTTTAAATTTTCAACAACAAAAAATAATAATAACAAATAATAAATTATGGGCAGTTATAATTAATCTCATAAACAGAAGATTAATGTCATCAGGCTTATAAAAAGCAAAAACATTAACAATAACTAATTCGCAAAAAATGTAAAATTTAATAACTAAGCTTAGTAAAAAGTACATATTTAATTCAAAATTGTTATAAAATTATAATAAATGTTTTATGTACCTTCATTTACACAAACTTATTTTTAATCTCTTTCGGCCGCATGCATAATAAATTTTCTACTTTAGCTTTAACCCTAGATTGGTACACTTAAATTTACCCCTTTATTGGTAAACTTCGCTGAATTGACGAACATCAAATTTACATTTGCATAATTACGTAACCATGGATATTTTGTTAAAGGAAACTAATTTATTTTCTTCCTAAAGGTGTTTTAAATGATAATTAAATGATAAGAGAAAATCAGAGTTTACATGTAAAGAGACAAAAGAGAACAAAAATATAAACGAGGTGTTCGTCGATTCGACAAATGTATACCAATCTAGGGTTAAATTAGTTTGCAATGTAGGAATAGTCAGTATTTTCGTTACATATTAAATGGTATTCTTTGTCGAAGCGACAAAGTGAGTTTCAGGAACTTAAAAAAAAACTTACTTTTAAGCGTCGAACAATAATTTATGACCACACACCAACAAAAGCAGATTGCTGACTAGAGCTACAGAGAAAATCAGAGTGTTACGTGTAAAGAGAAAAAGAGAATACAAATATAAAAGAGGTGTTCGTCGATTCGACAAATGTATACCAATCTAGGGTTAAAGAACACATTAGTCACCAAACACTTTAAGGCCCGTTTTCACATCTTAGCAATAGTAAAAGTACGGACGCCAAAGAATTTTTGGTTATCATAAGTATACTTTAAGCTAAATTTCACCTTTATGCTAAATTTGGGGTTACCCGACCTTTACTTTTAACGTAAGGTTTGTTAAATTTTGGTTGTCTGTACTAGATGAAATTGTCATTTTTTTTTCAACTATTTAACCCCGCTAATTTGTATGTAAAAGGTTGTGGTCTATGATAAACAAAATCCATCATTGCCATAATTTGAAAGTTATACAATTTATTTTATACAGAAGTTGTGAAAACGAAAAATAATTAAAGGTAACTTTATTAGTCACTATACCTGTAGGTACCTTTAACTATTCTGAACTTTATAGTTAAGATTTGAAAACGGGCCTAAGGCTTACAAAAGTCTGTCAAAGAAAAAAAAACAAATTTCAAAACATTACTTTACTTAGTAATTGTGCCAAGGAATTTGGCCAATACTATCCGGTTTTCAAACCAATTTTAAGACAAACCTCTAATATGTTCTAAAACCATTTTTAAGCTATTGATGCATCAAACCAAATATAAAATTATACACTTATTTGAACTTATAAAAATGTTTTTATTTTTTTAACATATGATTTTAAAAGGGGTTACGAACCGTTGCTAAGCAAAAATTTACCAATAATCTAAACAATAATGAATGTTTAAATAAATAGACAAGCTTGAGGTCTTTTTCTTTTTTATTTATTATTTAATATTTCGCTATCCTTCGGATAGCATCTTCAGGAATCTATAAAATATACAATACAAATATATATAATACAAAAATCATAAACATATAAGTTACACCAATTTCCAGACAACAAATACAAAAATATAAAAATAAAAAAAAAAAATCATCTATCATGAGTAACAACAATTAAAGTAAATAAACTAACTGAAGAAGTAACTTTGTTTATTCACTTTAATTGTTGTTACTCATGATAGATGATTTTTTTTTGTATATGTTGTCTGGAAATTGGTGTAAATTATGTTTATTATTTTTGTATTATATATTTTTGTATTGTATATTTTATAGATTCCTGAAGATGCTATCCGAAGGATAGCAAAATATTGAATAATAAATAAAAAAGACCTCAAGCTTATCTATTTATTTAAAAAAAGATCGACAAAAAACTACTTAACAATTACTAAACAATAATGTTTTAACTTAATTAGGTATTATCTTTCTACTTTAATCCTATTGTGAATACAATTTTTTTAAATTTTTTTTCTACTTTGTTTTCATAACTAGTATTAAATCAAAATTTTCTAAACCCTTTTTTTCAAATAATTGTTTTCATTTCATGTTGTAAAAATGTTAATAAAAGAAAATTATTCCTTCTTAATGTATCCCACATTATATCTGTGGCAATAAATCAAATAAATCATAATGGCTTAAGTCGAAATTTCATGTTTTGAGATATAAAGGGTTTTGTCTTAAATCATTTGTGCTTGGTTTTTATATAAAATTTTTAGCCACAGAAAAAGATGCACATTTATTTAGAACAAAAATGGTAATCTTAAAAAAAAAATGTTTTATTAGTTAATATTCGTTGTTTTTTAGTTAAGATGTTATGAAAAAATCCATTGACAGAAAGATAAAAACTTAAGTGAACTTAAGCTACATTACAATTAAGATTTTATGTACCTCTATATTTAAAATTTCATAGATCGAACTACGTGAATTTTGATCCACTTCGAAGAATTTGTGCAGATTTTAATAAACTGAATGAGCAGATTGACTTCTCTGATAATGTCGATGAATCTAGAAGAAAACTGATAGAGTATCTCAACTCAGATCTGGCTACTTGAGACTTTTTGTAGTATTTTTGTTTATATAATTGTATTTTTATTAATATTTTGATAATGCTTAGCTGTAATTTATATGTAGCTAATTTAAATAAATAAAAAAAATAAATAAAAATATATTGAAAGGCAAAACAATTTTTATTTATTGTAAGTCGAGATAAGTGCTTTAGGTTAAATTGAAAAATTAACTAAGATTTTTAAAAATCTTAGTTAAATATAAGGTTTTTTAATGAGGACTACTTTGAATAGGCTGTTAGTTATCGAACTTAAGTGTATATAAGCTTAAATGCCCAAACATTTTAATGTTGATGTAGCTACCTTTTAAAAAAACTAAGTTGAGTTAAGATGTTATGGCTTATGTATTATTTTTCAAAAAGACTTAAGTTAAAATATAAATGCGTATAGTTTCTTTAATAATGGAATTTTATACCTATTTGAAATTTGGCTGAGTTATTACTCTTCAAGAAAAAAATACGAATACATAATAAAATGAAAAAACACTTATTATTATTTATTGCCACAGATATGTGCATATGTGTGTGTTCTTACAACTTAAAATTACATATCGCTAACTGGCCGTTGACAGGTTTACACCAACCTTTTACCTTAACGTGTTAAAATTTCCTTATTGATTTAAAAGTTTATTAGTGATAAGTAAAAATTATTTGATAAAACTTATTTTTTGTCTGTGAATATGAAAACTAAATTTAATTATAGATAACCTAAGTTGCACATTTAGAAAATTGCTAATAATAATTTTAACAGATTATAAATCTCTATGATTTATATTTTTTAATAAAAAAATTTTAATTATCTTAACTCAACGGCTATTTGTTTATAAACAAAACAAAATAAAAAGTACCTAATTATACATATTTATCTATGTATATTTTCCAACATACCTTACAGCAATCAAAGTACAATTCAACTTAAGAATAAGCTTAATATCGTTTTTAATAATGTTTATAAATTTTGAATTCACAAGCAGTTTTTAACAATGCTTGAGAAACCGTTATTATACACAACTGTTTTTTAAGTGAACAACGTATATTGAAATATAAAATATGACATTTAAAAAAAAAATCTAATTTGATTTGAAAAATCCAAAAAAAAAAAAAAATTATGTATATTTTGATTTTTAGAAACGGTTGCAGGACAACGGTATCCTATAAAATATAAAATAAATTTTATTATTCCCCTAGGAAGGAACTAGCAATGGTTCCCAAAGCCAAAATTTAAAAATTGTTGGAGAATGCTAAAGTTAATACAATATCACTTTCGTAAGCTTATTCTACAATTACATGAATAATCTTATAAATACATACATATATACATAAGTATATAATCTTGCACATATAATATTTTCACAAGGGTTTCTTTTTTAATTTTTTACAATTATTATACAATTGTTTTTCAACAAACTCTCAAGCGTTTTTCAAGCTTATGGCTTGTGTTGTTAAGCTTATTATAATATATTTCTCAAGTCATTTGGCATGTTGGGTTTATTTGATTTAACTGCTTTATGATCATATAAACATAAACAAAACAAATATATAAGCTATAGTCGGTCAAACACGGTCATGTAACAGCCTAAACCACGATAAAAAATATTAAATAATTTAAAAAATAAAATAAAAACAATATTAAATAAAAGTTTTAATATATTTTCAAAGCGTTTATGTATGTACATCAAGTTGTTTTCCGAGAGTGTACCTTATATGAGTAATAGGACCAATTATTCGACCTATTGACATAAAGTTTGGTAAAAAGTTCTGTGTTTAAATAAATTGAAGGCATATTTTATTTCCTTTTATAAGCTAAGGCTGATTTCTAGGACTGGGGCTTCTACAGGGATCAGCAGCTATAATAGTCTGACCTTGGCAGGATTTTACAAAATCAAAATACATAGATGTCAATAATAACACCAATCCAATTTCGTAGGGATATTTGTGAGGAGTCAGGTGAAAGCATGATCCGGTGTTAATCAAAAGTTCTTTCTTAAGGCAAAAAAATGTGAAGTCAATTTTATTGAATTATATGTATCTTAAATATTAACCAGTTTTTTCATTAAAATATTTACTTGGGCAAGCATAGAAACGGATGATGCAGAAATTGATTCTTAGCCGACTAATATGCCAAAAAGCATATGTTAGTTAAAAACGCATAATACCCCCTTATTATGGTATAGAGCATTAACATATTGCCGCTGTTAATTATACAAATAACAAAATTTATAAAACTAATTTACACAAAATTCTACAAAGATCCTCCTAAAATAAAACATCAACAGAATAATAAAAGAATGAAAAAACAATTGCGATTTAACTTTCATTACACTCAGTCTAATAACTACAACAACACCACAGTAAACAACCGGCCGAAGGAAAGTCAAGTGGATATTTTTGTTGCTCAATTTGCAACAGTTTCATTTCAAGCGTTCAACCTTCAACACAGATTGCGGCTCGTAACAATGTTTTAGAACATTTTAATGTGAATTTTGTTTTTGTTTGCTGAAAATATATAATATTTCATATAAAAACTTCATAACCATTAAATTGTATTTGATTTAAGTGGAAAATAAAATTAAAGTATTATTGGCATAAAATGTCAATTACATGTAAATTTCAGTTGTCACGCATTTCCAACATTTATTACAGTGGCGAAGAAATTACGGGTGCGATTACAATATGTAGTTCACAACAGCGTCAAATTGAAGGTAATTAAGTGTGTGAGTGTGGGTGGATGGATTCGTGAGTATATGAAATGGTGGTAAAAAAAAGGTTTTTATTCCCGGAAAGTATGTAAAAAAACATCGATAATTTTTATTAAAAAATAATTAAAAAAGTGTTTGCTTTCCAAAATATTATGGGCTAAGTGATGGCTATTCGTGACCACGACTGATTTTTTTGGTAAAGCAACAAGAACATCTGTTTTTCTTTACATATAGTGAACTGGAGTGGTATATATGTATGTTTATGTTGGATCATTTTATTATTTTCCACATAAATTTGTACCCTCTGCAAGATTTGGTGTAATCAATAATGTTTCACATTGATTTTAAAACGCAGTCGCATAAATTGATTTTCATTAATTGATATTTTTCCACTGTTCACGTGGTACGCATACTGATTTAAAACGTTGACAGAATAATTGTTGGTATATTTTGAAAATAATTATTTTTGAAGTTTTACCTAAAAATTACAGAAGGAGACGCAGTGCAGGCATTAAAGTTGAACAACGTAATTTTTTTGTGAATTTGAATTTGTTAATATTTTATTTTTTTAAGCATTAATAAAGATTATTTTTTAAGTTTTATTTTTGCCAAAAAGATAAAATCTAGAAAAATTAAAGTTATTTTTTTATTTTAGCAAATAAGAGTTGAGCAACGGAATTAATTTTAATGCAAAGCCAACAGTGCCAAAAAATATTGTTTATCTTTTAAAAAAAAACTACCAAAATAGTGTCAAAAAATACCAAAAAAAGAGAAAACTTTTGTATGAAAAATTAAAATCTTCAGAGGAGATTATTATACTCGTGAACGTTATGCCAAAATTAACTTTAAAAAATTTACTCAAAGCCTCTGTTATATAATTTGTTTTCCTAAAATAAGACAAGTGCCCATGTTCTGTATTAAAATGAGAAAAGATTAATTCGAAAAATTTATAAACGCCTTGCTTTAATAGGGTAAGTAAAAGTAAGTCAACTGTTTTTGTTATTGTATGTCTGAATTGTTAACAGCCAGAAGATTATTATAATTTACATTTTTTTCGTTTCAAAAATTCATCGAAAGTTAAAAAACAGGTTTAGCAATATTAAAAAAAGCTTTAATCTGATGTAAACAACCTTTATCTAATATACCCCGCGTATACCTAACGCATAAGTATGTAGTATTCATGTGACATTTTAGGGTTAAATAGAGTGTTAGTTGTAGTTTTATAATATCTGATATATTGAAAATAAAAATCGATGTTTAAAGAATTTCAAGGCTGAGAAAACTACTTTTAAATAGACGACTGGATAGAAAAACATCGCGAAATTAACCTTCCATTTAAAGAGATTCATTATTAATACATGTATATGTACTAGCTTAACCCATATCGTCCCAGTGTTCGATTAATCGAACAGTAAATTTTATGCGTTTTTAAATGCTTTTTTCTTTTTTTTGAATTAAAACTCGGATTTTTTTCTTCTAAAATTAGATATTGTAAGAGGTTAGCTTTAAAACCTAAAAGTTGTAAACTAAACTTTGTAAAGTTATTCGAAAAAAAAATTCTCTGGGACGATATGGGTTAAACCCGATCTGCTTCGAAACCCCAATCGTACCATTTGCTGTTTTTAGCTCAAAAGTGTTTAACAATATTCGAATCTGAAGGAATTCTAAAGAAACCTGTGTTTTAAATTTTACCCAAATGTGCCCAATAATTTACTATTAAACGCATTTTCCCGGTTAATCCCCTTTTTTGGTACTTTTTTAGTGTCAAAGTTTTTTTCTCAAATATATGTCTGAGTAAATGTCTGAGTAGAAGCTTAAAAAGACATTTATTTGAATCCTATGAAAGTTCACAAAAATATATTTTTTTAAAAAAGTACTATAAGTTTGAATTTCCAAAAAGTACCAAATATGTATTCATACATATGTTTTGGAGGAGTGGCGAACCCAGTTGAAATATTATTTCTATGTTTATTGGTTTAGCAGTTACATGGGACCCAAATAACTAAAATATATTTTTTACCCATTAAGGTACTTTTTTCATCCCTATTCTAGTATCAAAATTTTTTTCTCAAATGGAAGTCTGTAAATTAGTAAAAGTTTTATCCCTATAAATTTGAATTTCAAAAAAGTACCAACAAAATATTCACATTTTTCGCAGGAGTTACGATCGCAATTAAAATTATATTTCTAAATTTATTGGTTTAGAAGTTGCAAGGGGCCCCAAAAAAGTACCAGAGTATAATTTTTACCCGTCGCTCGAATTTCAAAAAAGAACCAGATACTTGTTCGCTTGTTTTTAAAGTGAAAAACATTTTAATCGTGGCTTTTTAGATGAAAAGTGGGCGTGACATTTAAAATGTTAGCCTATTGTACTTTTTGGACTATCAGTAACATGCAAACATTAAAAAGGGACCGTACGAATCGGACCCAAGTGGGCTGAACCTTCCCATCTTTCGCAGTTGCCTGTTCAACCTAACATGTTGTAAAAACTTCAAAAAAATCGGTCCAACGGTGTGGCCAGCTACAAAGTACAAACATACATACATTGATAGTTGAAGCACTCAAAACTAAATCATAGTTTCGAGAACTTTGGTATTTTATTTACTCCTTAAAAGCTTAATTAATTACGACAGTAGCAAACTAAGTCATTGCATGTTTATGCCAATGTATAGTATAAACATTTATTCAAAAAACCTTAATGGTTGTTGTCTTGTGTAAACGTAAAGTAGAAGTTATTAAGGGCTATTGTTTACTACTCTATGGTAATTTTTATACCCTTCACCTAAGGTGATGAGGGTATAT